>JBBPQR010000135.1:0-17314 GCA_038092615.1 Boletus sphaerocystis | reverse complement strand
CACCGTCTCTGTCGCTGCCAGTGACGATGGCGGCGTCGTTGCGCCCTCCAGTCGACGCTCACGACAACATCTCTGACTCCCGCCATTACCCCCATCACCCCGCCCGTTTCCCGTCCCTCACCGAGTTTCCCGACTCCCCCTCGGTCTACAGTCATGCCTATCATTCTCCTGACGCCAACACCCCATCCTTCTCCTGCCTCCCTGACCCTACCGGTTGCCCAGAGTTTGACGACGAATCTGCTTCTACCATACACACACATTCGACCGAAGACGTCCAGGATGCCGACCTTGACGATTGCACCGACGACACCTCCCACCGGATAAGCCTGCGCGGACCTAGGATCAGGTTTCACTCTCGCGCCCCTTGGGAGACCGAAGATGTCATTTCGCCTGGCGAAGAACCAGACAATAATACTAGGTCGGCCACGATCGGGAGCAAGCTCAGAGGCAAGGCCTCCAGAGCTGACACTCTCATGCGCACCCTTACCAGAGGCTCTTTCACAACCAGCAGACCCAGTATCGATTCAGCACGCTCACAGGTCTCAGCAACTTCCTCCTCTGAGATCACAGCAGGAAACCACTCGAGTTCTCGGGGTGTCCTATAGTGAGTTGATAGGAAATTTAAATATTCTCTTCCTCTTCCACTAATGTTCAACGCAGTAATCTAGCAAGGGAATCCATATCGGCTTCATCCTTGTCGTCCACCGCCACCTCTGCATCCGCCCGTCGGCCGAGCTTCGCCCGCACGACCATTCCTCCGAAACCCTCGCACTACGTCGCTCAGACTCATGGTTTGCTTCCCAGAGCCACAGTCAGTTTGGATGGAATGGCTCCCCCGTCCACGACCCTCGAAAGTGCTCTCACATTTCGTTCATCCTTCGGTGATTCCTCCATTGGCCAAGAGCGCGGCGCAAGCCCATCTAAGGTCCCTTCGTCTCAAGAACGCCAACGCGATGATTTCATCCATCCTTACGCTAACCCTGATTTGGTTGTTCCATATACCCCATCTCCTGAGACGATGCCCTCTCATCACCTAATCTTGGGGGATATGAGCGGGAGTGACTCGACCAGTATCAGATCTGCCGCGTTTTCTGTCGCGTCCACCGAGACATCTACTACATCGCTAACCTCCCGGGATCTCCGACACGGAAATCTTCGTGTCAACGGCAAAGAAATTTCCTCCCCAATTTCTGTCCTTCACCAGAGCGATTCTGGTTATGTTGACCGCAACACTAGATTTTTGTCTCTACATCCACCTCCTACTGGTTTTGATGGTCCCCGCGGGGCAAATCCTCGATCACCCACTGTCACCCTTATTTCTCTTCAAGAAGCGCAAGCCAGAGAGAGAGTCCGCGGCAATACGGTCCACACTACAACAGCTCGATCAAAACTGCCCTTCCCCAATGCAGACGATATACCCGAGACAACAGAAGACCAAGCCGAGGAGTTGGACACTGTTGGCATACAAGCACGCACGCGTGCACGATCAACGAGTGATGGGAATCGGCACACGACCGTCGCACCCCCTCCAGCACAAGTATCTGAGATGGGGGAGGTCTCCGCTGTCCCATCCTCGACGAGTGCGATACCTGGGCGACCGCTCAAACATAAGAAGAGTGGGTTCATGCGGCTTTTCACAGGCCGTAATTCAGAAGGAGAAAAAGAGAGAACCCCATTTCTGCCAGTTCCTCCCCTTGTCGATGCGTATGCCAAACAAAGCTCGCAAACTTATGGAATTGGGAAGATCTCAAAGCCTACGCCGCAAAGGGCACCAAAACCCTCCTTCTCGCCGACGTTACATGCCCCCAATGCTATGTCGGCTTTGACGAACAGTGCTTCATCCGGTGGCGATTGCCCCGATGGGAAGGGACCGTAGACGACAACCACCCCTGCTTTCCATCGTTACCAAGACCTCGGATCACAGTATTACTTCCTCGGTTACTGGGCGAAGCTCGTCAGCGAGCTTGAATTTTACGCCGCCGCCGCCTATCTCTCTTACTTCTCTTACTGTCCCACTGAGTGCTCCTCCCGGCGACACCGACTTCCCAGGTCTCAAGCTTCGGCCCATATCCGCCTCCTTTAGCTCCCACTTTGCTGACATGGTAACAGCCAACGCGGAGGAACTGCAGCGTGATGTGCATACTCCGAGTTCTGCCGCGAGCTCGGGTACTGCGTTGTCTCCCTTCACGCCTGTTTCCATGCGCCGCAGCGATGATGCATCAGCGACTGCAATAGAGCCGCCTGGAGAAGACTATCTGACCATTAAAGAGCTTCAGGATCAATTCGTGTCCGCTAAGAAGGCTTGGCAGCAGCAAATTTGGGAGTTGCGTGGACAGATCAGAGACCTAACCTCTGAACTAGAGGATCTTCGAGCAGCGGAGAGCCAGGAGTACTGCGACGTCTGTGGTCGAGGAAGACCACGAAGGCGTCATGCTTCACCTCCGGACGGGCAGCAGCCAAAGAAAGTTGGCATCGTCAACCGACCTAGGGCTCGCATCGGCGACGCAGCGCGTTTTGCGAGCGGCAACTGAAACATCCACACTTTTTTTTATTCGATTCCTTTTGATTTTCGTATCGTGGATAGATGCGTCAAGTGCTATTTCTTGGTTGTCGTGTGGCGGCGATAGACATGCCACAGCACATCGTATATCCCGCATCTAGTTCCACAGGAGTGTATTCTCACCAGCTTCACGCGGTTTTTTATTTTTATTGGTTTTATCCTATTCGCGGAACCACCCTCCTTGTTTCCTGCCCTTGTTTTGTTTGCGGTGTGCATATATATTTTTAAGTGCATATAGTGACATACATAAAGGTCATGTATGTTGATGGTCATTGTAATTAAATGATTAGGGATTAAGCAACATCGTCCGCGCCAAGGAGCCAACCAATTCCTTTTTGTAAGACGCGACTGGCTTGTGTCGAAACTTCCTCGTTGTCGGATCTGCCGCTGGTCCCTTCCCGGGTATCCTCTCTGGAACTGTCTGGGTGCCCACGACCAGTGACAGCAAAGGTAAAATTGGACGCCATGCGGTTGAACGCTCTGCCTGCCAGTGCAGCAGCATCCTCCGCATTTATGAGAGGTGTTGTGGGCATGTGTAGTTCGCCAAGTCTCTCTCTGAGAGATGGGATATGTTTCTGTGGAGAAGATGTAGTACGCTTGGTCCGAGTCACTGTCCTATAAGCCAGATATTCACGACGGTTCTCGATGTCTTCTTTTTCTAAACGTCGCCAAGATGTAAGGACGTCGTGAAGTCTGTCGGCAGGACAGAGCTGTAGTGCTCGGCCCAAAAGTGACAGCTTCGCCTCGATGTCCTGGAATTCGGGATGTCGCCCTAGCTGGAAACAAGCAACCCAGCAGACGTTGCTTGCCTCCAGAACGGCCTTGTCCTCGTCCCCATGCGACGCATCCACACTCAGCTTTGAGACCTTTTCGATCATTCGTTTGCTGGTCTCGTAGGCACGTGGGAAGTCTTCGGCCTGGAGCGCAGTGTCTGAGAGCATGGCGAGTATCCTCACCTCTGCAACCAAATCACCTTTAAAGCCGAGCTTGTACAAGAGATCGAGAATAACCTCTGTGTGTTTATATGCGTCGGCCGTGCTCGAAAGGATGCGTGAAATGAGAGAAAGACGGTCCTTGGTCAGACGGATCTCTATTGGGGAGAGAGGAACACCAGGACGTGAGAGTAAATTGAAAGAAGAAAGTCGGGAAGTGGCTTCTATAAAGTCGCGCTCTTTGTTCAGACGCTCTGAAGGAGGTGGAACAGCGAGGCTGGAGAAAGCGTAAGTCACTTGGCGTCGAGAGAATTTGAATCTTTACCAGTCATACGCAAGCTTCATGTCACCAGTCTTGTAATTTCCTGAACTCGAGTTGTCGTAGAATTCACGTGAGACGAAGAGACAAATGTCTTCTGTGATGAGAGGAGGTAGGGACAGCTTCCCATGCCTCTCTTGAAGAAGCTCGCGTGCAACGTCGAACGCTACTAGAACGATGAGGATGTACATGGTAGAGATGAAAGATACTCACAGCCCGAGCTCAACAAACCAGCGAAAAAAATTGATGAAACTTCCTCTCTCGAAAGATGTCCGAACGCACTCTTCAGCTCAGTCTCACTATGTCCACAAAGCTTGAGCATGTCCTCCAGCAGCCATTCCCATTCATCCCTTCCATTAAGCGCACTCGAGTTCCCTGTGCGCCTAGCCATTCTATTTGCCCATGCTCGTTGTTCGACTGCATCGTGTGCACTCTGCAAGAACCATCGCAAAGGCGCCCCTACATTCCACCGCGATAATATTTCCCCGGACTCCAAATGCACGTCCAATATATCGAGTGCGCGTGAAAGAGAGACAAGCGGGAGCGGCATGAAGAAAAGCATCAAATCAGAAGGTGAACAGTGCGGCCGGGCCGTGGATGGTTCCACAAAAGACCCGAGAGACATTATCGTTGCGTCAGCTTCGTCTGCCTCATCCTCAGTCCCTGGCGTGATTTCCCAGGCTGGAAGACACTCGAATATGGAACTCATCGTGGACCATTCAGTACGGCTGTCGCTGCCGTATAGACACGCAAGAGCTAATCTTGCGACATCCTCGTCATTGCGAATAATACGGTGTGCGACAGGAAGAGTGGGCTTGGACGCCTCAAAGATTGCAGCTACAATTGATAACGGGGCTGAGAGAATATAATCATGAAGCAGGCGAGCAGGTAGACCTGGGTCGGGATTGCCAGCACGCTCTGCACGTGCTTCCAGAACGAATAGATAGGGCATCACGAGGCGAGTGATGTCCTTCGCGACTGTTTCCGGCGCTGAATAGGCTAAGTAGGCCCTCACGACTTCTGCAGGTTCCATACTCTGCCAGCGGGCAAGTGTCCAATCTTGGCTGTCCTGAGGTTCGTGAGGCTGGGGCGAATCGTAGACTAGTCGGGAGAGAAGGCTGAGCTCTTCACCTAACTCGTCGAGGTCAGGTACTCCATGAGAAGCCCCGTGCTGAACAGTTGCAAGAGCGATATCTAGGATGCCGGTGGATGAAATGATGACATCCACACGCCGCTTGTACCAAGTAGAAAGTTCTTCGGGGCCCAGGGGCTTTGTGTATGCTGTGGCGTCACCTTTTGACTGATACAAGTCGAATTCTATCTGAGAGACAACCCGTGCAGTCCTAAGCGCAGCATCAACCTCGGGGATCTCGACCCAGTCTTGCTCTGTTCTCCAGGCGTTGAGGGGCGGCGTTTTCTCTGCATCCTGATGAACGTCATATGCAGGAAGTATTTCGCGGTACTCAGATGGGTGTGCATGACTAGGTATGCTGTCAAGTATGGCGAAACGGAAAGGCCAAAGGGTGGCGGAGTGGTATGACATGAGTGTCCGCAGTGCGGTGAATTGTTGTTGGGAGGCAAAAAGGGAGGCGATACCCAGCATGTCTCCAACCAAAAAGTCGGACAATGGGATGGGTAGGTCGGCCGGCTTATGTCGTGGTGGAGGGGGAGCCTCGCCGTCTTCAGCCCACGGATCATCCTCCCATTCCTCGTCAATGTCGTCGGAGTCCCCCTCCTCTGTTGATAGGTCCTTGCATATCCTCACGAAGGACGAAAGTCTGTCGCAGCGGTGGAGGAGAATGGCACGCATGCGGCAGAGTTGGGCGTCGTCTGGAGCATCGTTGAAGTACATGGTGAACACCTGATTGTGTCCACCGAAGGAGTCTGCATCCGGGATAGGGATACGAGGTACAGCTTGGGCTCTATGGACGGCCGAGTTAGTGCGAGTGATTCCGAGCTCGAGAAGTGACCGCTGTGTGTCGGGGTTGTCCACGAGCCTATCGACACAGGCGGCGACAACCCAGAGGTCATCGTCGACGGCAGCGAGGACATTCCGGATATTTTCAGAGGAAATATCCTGATCTTGAATGCTTTGCCAGCGTACGTGGGATTGCAGCTCGTCCATGGTAGACCAACAAGCCTGGCGTTCACGCGTCGTACTGCCACGCACATGTAGAGAGCAATCAAACATCATTACCCCAAGCAACATTTAAAACTACTTTTTATCGACCCAGAGACAGGGAAATAACGAAAACCCGTTGGTACGACCAGCGCATGGAACAAAAGCAATTCAGAAGAGAGTTTCCTGAGAAATGAGTCAGAAGTTGAAAGAGAGGAAGCACGTTTCAAGGACCTCATCTCGAAGATATTCGCCGATGTCCCTGGTTGAGCGAGTGTAAGCAAGGCGACGAAAAAACCGGTCGATGGGGACGTACGCTTGATGGAACACGAGAATGGCTGTGGGATCTAATTTGCGTGTGTCGACCGTTGACCGGGCAGTTACACCGAATCCCTGAAACGGAATTGGTCTGTATGGATGCACGGGAAGGCAGAGGGGAAGTACCAGAGGGACATCACTCATGCTGAATACGACCACACCTTGATGCTCGGGAGTGTCCTCTGTTATTCGACCAAGGTGTGCTTTGAGGACATGGTTTCCATACAGGAAAGGCATTTCGCCATTGGGCTTGATCCAAACCTTGGAAAAGATGTTGGATGTGAGTGTGGAACCGATGGCAAATATACCTTGTATTTCGCGTACTGGGCGATGTGATCGAGGGCGGTGACATGGAGCTTGAATTTTCCGGTTTTGCTGAATTTCCCAAAGCAAGTACCGAGGGTGATGAGATTCGGACGTGCGACAGAGATGCTTAGACGCATCGACGATTCAGAGACATAGTAGACCTTGTCCTTGTGCAACCTGAAGCAATATGGCTCGTCCTTGCGATCGATGAGGTGAATGAGGTTCCTGCCCTGTTAATACAACTGCAGCAAGGACTGCTTGGTATGGGTTCACTGGACGTACGATGTAGTTTGCAAGTTTAGTGAAGACAGCCTTGCTCTCGTCTTCGGTGAGCGGTCGCATCGTGGTGGGCGTATTCAAGCTTGTGTACCACTGCCACAACCAACCCACCTCCTACTTCACTGTACCATGTCCGCCTCCTCGTTCCCCCCTTCCTTCTCGTCCTTCCCCGATATCGATCCTGGACCGAGCAACAGGACTCCTTCGCCCGCCCGAAACGAGTCCGTGCACACCCACCGCCCGATCGATTTCAGCAAAAGAGACAGGCCCGCAAAACGAGGCCACAGAGAAAAGGACAGACTTTCATCAAAACGAGAAAAGCATTTCACCCCGTCCGACAACTGGCACAGCAACGAACCCCGCGCTATTGACATTCTATTAGATGACGAGAGGCTCAAGGCAAACGAGGACAGGCTCCGTCTTGAGCAGCAGGGCCAGGAGCATGACCGATGGGTTCCTCGTCCCCTTTTTTACTCGGATCGCAAGGGTGACACTCTCAACCTCACCTATGGTTGCCTTCACACGAGCGACGTTCCAAAGTATCGCCCCGTAGCCCGTGAGTAGTCAACTATCACGCCCTCGAGCAGCTAATGATGCACAAGACGGCAAGCACATCCTTGGTCTCAACAAAGCCTGGACTGTCTCCCATAGAGCCGGAGAAGGCATCCAAGTTACCATCGGGCAACGCAAGGTGCAGTGCTTCATCGTAGCCTCAGGCTCTCTGCTGAGGATCCTCTGTAGCAACCTTCTCTCACCCATCCAAGTTCAAGCGCCCTTCTCGCCGCACCTCCCCGGCGCCTCATTGTTTCCGCTGACAACTATAAGCACAAAGAAGTTGATGGATTCTTACGTCTCACATCCCGCACCAGCCAAAACATGGATCAAGTCTTTCGACCCATGTCCAGGGGCGAGGCAAGTTCTGACTCGGAACTCTCGGCTTCCGATGCAGGAGGACAAAGTTCAGATGACGACCACGCGCCCACTCTCACATCCCACCAACTAGCGATCAAAGCCCTCGAGGAAACACTCGCCATTGATCCTTCCTCTGTGCGAACATGGCTCTCCCTGGTTTTGCAGTCCCTTTCGGTCGTGCCACTAACGTCCAAGAATGCCAACAAGGCTCGATCCGACATAACTCTTTCAATCCTTTCACGTGCCAGAGCAGCCCATCCGTCCAATCTCCACTCACCCACTCTCTTGCCCAAATACCTCCGTGCGGGCGAAGAATCATGGCATCGCACTAAACTTGTAGCCGAATGGGAGGATGCTCTCAAATTGGGTGGTGTTGATATCTGGATGGAGTGGCTCGAGTGGCGTATTCGCACCTGTGTGGGAGGTATTGACCAAGTTGTGTGGGATGCAACACGTGCGTTAAAGGCGTTAGATGGCTCCGAGGACAGCGAAGTTAATAGATTGCGTATTGTGTGGCGAGTAGCCGTTGCGTTTCAGGAGGCAGGTGCGGTTTTGAGAGCTGGGATTGCTATCGCGTTTTGACTTGATCCCTTCATAGGCTTTTATGAACGTGCTACAGCGCTCTTCCAGGCGCAAGCAGAACTGTACGTCTCTGGATACTCGTCAGGAAGAACTCACTGTTGATAGAACGTGCAGTACATTCGAGGTGCCCCAATCCTTGTATGGACTGCCTGTTGACACGCAACTAGACTCGTTGGAAGAGTTCTGGGAAGCAGAAGTACCTCGCGTTGGAGAGCCAAATGCCAAAGGCTGGTCCGCGTGGGTCTCCGGCGGAAAACCAAAAGCTACTGTTCCAAGTCGTCCAACATCAATGGACATTGACTCTACGTCAACTGATCCACTTGTTAGATGGTATAACGATGAGACACGCGCAGACATTGTCTCACGCATTCCCGCACGCTACGAATCGGGTGTCTCTGACCCTTATGCGACTGTATTATTGTCGGATATCAAGGCACTCTTGCTCCCGTTGACAACTAAAAGAGCTAAAGATGCATTTCGCCTCATATGGCTCTCCATCATGGGTCTCCACATTCCTGGTTTTTCCAACACACTCGGAGATGGGACATGGGATGATCGATGGGCACATACACATCTCGCCACTATGTTGCGTCTTTCTTCCATATTCCCGCAGCCTGGGAGAACACGGCAGTTGCTTGCTGACTCCCACGCTGGCGTGCTGATTGGAAGAGAGCGAGAGTACGGATCGGCGTTTGGGCCTGTCAAGGATTGGGGCTTTGAGGTGCTTGGGCCACTGGACTGGGTGGGAAGAGATTGTTGGAGGATGTGGACGGCGAAAGATGTCCAAGGCGTAAACGAAGATTTTATGAGGGCTATATTCCACCAGCTCCGGTGTGGTGCAGAAGATTACCAATGGGATGTCTATGCTTTGGCATTTGAGGCCGCGGTCAGCATGAAGAGGTTGGTCTCGTTCGTATTCCGTTGATACATACTGATGGACGTGCACAGTGCATTGAAGCTTTCGCGGACGCTCCTGTCACATGTCCCGGACTCGCTCCCGCACTGGGTAGCTCATGCACGACTTGAACGTATGCGTGGGCGGATTGAAGACGCACGGAAAGTCTATCAAACTGTTCTCATTTCGACGCGCCATCCACCTACGCAAGCATTTATTGGACAATTGTGGTGGGACTGGGCTGAACTGGAATGGTTGAATGGAGACCAAGATGTCGCACTTCGGGTAGCCATGCGTTCGGGAAACGTAGATGGCACAGGGGGTATGATGATTCTTCGCGCGAAGCGTAACTTGGAAGACATCATGAATGCTACACATGGACTGTGGAAGGATCGGGAGGCTTGGGTAAAGCTACGAGCGTTGATAGATCTGCTGACAGGTTCGTCATTACCTGCCATGCTGACGATCTTTGATTCGCAGCTGGTCGGCATCGGGAAGGTACTGGAGGAGAGCATGATGGTGGCATCGCTGGCGATGCTGTATAATCATGGGGTTGTCCTGCGCACCCCTACGCCACCCACGATACTCCGAGATCGACTGCAGGTTGCCATTAAGAGGTATCCGAGCAATACAATTGTGCTTGGGATGTTCTTGGAGGCAGAGAAGGGGTACGGCGTGTGGGGGCGTGTGAGAAGTCAATTGGGGGAAGGGGTGGCGGATGGAAGTGCGAAAGAGAAGGGTATTTCAAGGAGGGCTGCGGAAGTATGGGTCGCAGGATGGGAGAGGGGTCGTTGGGAGGTTGAAATTGAGCGGACGAGGAATGGACTGGTGGCAGCGGTGGAAAGCGAGAGGTGAGCGAGACCTACCTGGCTCTCGGCCACTGACACATGAACGGACCAGGACGAGGAACAGCGCGGTCATGTGGCGAATCGTGCTCGAGTTTGAGATTCGGACTGGACAGATGCAACGAGCCAAGAGCTTGCTCTACAGAGCGGTCGGGGAATGCCCTCTCGCCAAAGGTACGGACGATAGTCTGACATTTGCGACCAAAGGGGCTAATACAGGATACAGGGCTTTATCTACTAGCGTTTGGACCGCTGCGGGAAGTATTTACGGCGCGGGAGCTGGGAGGGTTTGTGGATATAATGGCGGAGAGGGGGCTACGTGTACGGAGGGGTGTGGAGGAATACGGGTGGGAGGGGGAAGGGGAGGAGCAAGAGAAGGAGGAGGAGGGGGAGGAGGGGGAGGGGGAGGAGGACAGGAGTGTTTGAGACTGTTTGTGTTTGTACACGAAGACTCGGAGTTGTTTGTACATCCCGACTTTTCTTCAAAGACAATCCCAAGTAGCCCCGCCCCGTCCGCGTTCCCTTGCTCAATCGTTCCCCCCGCGTGGGGGCCATTTCTACTCGTACTTTCTACTCATAATGACAACCATTCCAGCACCAGCAGCCCCCCGCGAAGAATGGCCAGACGCCGACTTCGATTTGCCCGACGGCGATCACATTCGCTCCCTTGAGGTCGAATCAGACAAGGACGACGACGACGACCTGGACTGGGATGTAGAGATGGACTTTGGAAAGACAGGTGGTGCAAGGGCCAAAGCCGTCGTCTCTGGCCTCGCCGCCCGCAATGAGTTCACCAGGCTCGCCTCGGGCGCCATGATTACCATCCGTCCACCACTCAGTTGTCAGGAAGAGGAGGATGAAGAAGAAGACGAAGGTGTTTCGACCATCAAAGTCGCCCAACTTGCTTCCACCCTCAAAGCCGTTGCCAACCCCCTTCCCCCACCCATCGACGAGGATTTCGAGTCCGCTTTTGCCCTTCCTTCCGATCTAACTCAACTCTCGCTCGTTCCTTTACCCCTCAGCCATCGATCCTCCAAGAATTCTCTCGAGTGGGGTGATCGTGATCAAACCTCCTCTTCCCAGTCCTCAGACGCTTACTCCACACTTGGCTTCGCCGACGGTTCGTCCTCCAACTCCGTTTCTTCCCTCTCTCTCCCGGACACGGAGGAGAGCGAATGCGACGACAACGAGAGTGAACTTGAGGGTCTCGTCATCCCCTCCGGTCTCTTCGAGTCCGGTCACAGTGGTAGGCATCTTAAAAAGATTCTCGAGTCCAAGAAAAAGGCCCCAGTTCCAGATCAGCGACCAAATGTCGCTAGCCCTGATCCAGAGGATGATTTCGAAATGGGCCTTGTCATTCAAGATGATGACGACTTCAGCCCCAGTCGACTTATCAGCGCGAAGCAATTCCACCGATTTGCAACTCGCAGTAAAAGTGCACCCGCTCGAGCCCTCATTCCTGCTCGTCCGCCCTCTCGTCTGAGGGCGGACCGCGCCAAGTCTCCCGTTAATCCCCCTATATCGTCTGCCCGTCAACTCCAACGCATCAAGCTTTCGTCGTCACCACCTCCCCGACCTCCTACACGTGCCCAGACATATAAGGAAGCTCTTTCAGCCGCCCCTCCCACCCCCACAAACACCTTTTTGTCCCCTAAACCGGGAAGTCTCCGGGGACAAAAGTCGCATTCAGGACTCAAGCCACCAACACCGCCATCGACACAACGCAAAGGGCTCACTCGCAAAGCCTCGCTGTCTTCGCTGATGGAAACAAGTAGCTCCCAAGCACTAGGCTCCGGGACAGCTCCCACAGCGGGTCCATCCACCAAATCAGCACGCTACGAAGCGCCTACTGCCGCTTCGCGTGCTAAATCACACACAAGCTCAACGAGCCGCATTCACGCGCTCGAATTTATCGTGCCGCCCACACGCCCATCAACCCCCTCGTCCAATCCCGCCGCATTACGTCTAACGATGCCTACCTCTATCAGAATGAAGTCACGGCCTTCGTTATCCTCCGTGTTCCCTGGTCCTTCTCATCCTAACACTCTTGCAATGGCACAACCCCAACCTCCCCATCGTGCCACATCGCCCATTCCCCCACGCCCGCCATCCACTACCTCCTTACGTAGTCGCACATCCCACAACCAAACACCACCAATACCATCATCATCAGCTCCTAAACTCTTACGCCGTCCCAAACGCCAAAGAACGTACGGGGATGGCACGGAACTGGATGGTTTCGAGGACCTCCCAACCGACAGAGAAAAGGAAGTGAAATTCAGAGTACAACCCAAGGCCACGAGCCGTGTAGGTGTCACGACCTGTTCAAAGTCCTCGAACAAAGAAAAAGACAAAGATAAGGGGACGCTGCGCAAAAAGGGTCGGATAGATGATCTGACTCAGGCTCTTGGTCAGTATATATGTTGCTATGCCATACATTCGGTACTCATCACACTCCTGATAGATTCCTCGGGTGCCCTTTCACCTTCCACAAACACACTGCGACGCACTGGGCGCATCGAATTTTCCAAGGCCACCGAATTGCCTGTAAGGAAGAAAAAGGATGCATCCTCCCCTGTCTTCGGTCACACGCGACGAAAACCTACACTTATACGTCACCTTGGGGGACAAAGTGGGCCAAAGGGTACGTTCGAACCGTGGTCTGATTCGATGTACACTCAGACGTTGTCTCAAGTTGTTGGTGACATGAAATGGAACCCTTTCACTCTCCGCTGGGAGGGCAACGATCAAGTGTTGCGAGATTTTGACGCAGTCGTCGGAACATCCACGCGACCCGCTCTCATTACCCATCTTACTGGGTCTTCCATCGGCTCTCCCGTCGGCTCCTTTGCCTCCGGGGCACGCAAAGTAGGCAATATGATTTTCGATCCAACACGGATGTGTTGGATCTCCACACTGCCCCCCGACGAGGAGGAGCCAGACGTCTTTGCAGATCTTGCTGATGACGAGGAAGACGACGGATGGGAAGCCAAAGCTGGTACCATTCGTGCCAGTCAACAACAGGGCTGTAACAGTAACACCCCCTCGGAAACGAGCGGATCCTGTGCCTCTGCCATCGTCATTACTGCCCCTAGCCCTGCCCGCAGTCGCGCTCGAACGACCTCCGAATCGGAGAGTGACCGAGGGTCACGCGCGTCTATTGTTTATGATGTTGCCGATGATTTCGTCGAAGTTTGTCGAGCCGCTGAGGAACGTCATCGTTCTGAGATACGGGGTTGGCGTTCGTCAGTATCAAGGCAAACCGATTCTTTTGGGGAGCCAGACAGATCCTATCTGTATGAAATTCGCGCACTCGCCACCAGGAAGTATTGATCCGCTGCCGCTTTTTTTGTTCGCCCCGAGGTCACCATTGGGACCACCTTCACTCCCTTGGCCACTATTGTCGTTATATCATGTTAATACCCGGACTTGGTGCCTCTGTCCACTACATACATTCGATGGTCGAGTTCGTCACGCCTCTCATTCTGTAAGCAGATTCTGTTACTTTATTGTCTTTTTCTCTTGCATGGTTTTTGAGATAATTTCATCGTCACTCATTTATACGATCTCTTCATTTTCCTTTTGCTACTCGACGTGTATGGGACATACGGAACACATGTTCAACAACAACCTGGAAATACAATAATGATAATAATTGCTGTGACTGGAGGGTTTGTTGTTGCCCTCGAGCCATGCTTCTGCATGCAGGACACGGCCGAATTGCTTGCGTCTCGTATGGCTCAGCTGTTGTATTTACCGAGCTATCAGCAACATATCCCCTCAAGCTTCTCTCCCCACAACCTGCTCAAAACACAGTCGCGATCGTCTATGTCTTGAGCTACGGAGGTGGCTTGGTCAACGGTGACCACGTCAAGCTAGACATCAATGTGAATGAAGGTTGCAGGCTTCTTCTTCTGTCGCAGGTAGGCTATTGACTTCCTAGACAGCCGCCGTGTTGACCTCCCATTCATGAGGGGTCTACCAAAGTATTTAAAACGCGTCCTGGAGATCGGCTATCGACACGCCTCGGACAACCAATTCCGAGTCACGTAGTCCCCAATGTTACCACCTATGTAGCTGAAACCACCGTTGCACCCGGGGGTGCTCTCTTCCTTCTCCCCGACCCGGTGACATGTTTCCGCGCAGCATCATATTCCCAAACCCAGAGAATCACCCTTTGCAGCGACGCCTCCCTGGTTCTACTAGACTGGGTTACTTCTGGCCGCAAATCACTCGGAGAGGAGTGGGTGTTTTCGCGGTACCATAGTCTCAACGAGGTCTTTCTTGATGGGCATTGCATAGCGCGAGACATCATGCTCCTGGAGGAGCCCCCTCAAATCAAGACTGCTGAGATCACCCAAGGGTTATCTCGCACTCTTGGAGAGAGGCTCAAGCCCTACTCGTGTTATGCTACTCTGATCTTCTCTGGACCACTTGTGCAGGATGTCGTTGCACATCTCGATAGACTATATCAGTCAACGACGGTATTCAAGACTACTTCGCCGGCGCGCATGATATGGGCCCTAAGCCCAATAAGCGAAGGGAAGGCTTATATTCTACGAGCAGCGGGGGTGGAGACCGAAGATGTGAAGAACTGGCTACGGGGATCGCTTAGAGGGCTCGAAGACATCGTTGGCGTTGACACATATCTCAAACTATTTGTGTAATGCCATCGCCAGCGAACAAGTCGCACTCTCCGAGTCTGCTTACTACCTAAGCGCTCTCATGGCCGCCGTAATCTAGCGCTGGATCCGTATATATACCTTTGGGGGATCGTGTACTAGTATCTCCCATGTCCCTCGACAAAGGCACGCCAGGTCCCTCGTCCAGCACTGGATTATACAGACCCGAAGTAGACACTAGCGAAGTGGACGAGCGAACACTGCTCCGCAAGATGGACGTCCGCATCGTGCCATGGCTAGGCATATTGTACCTCTTGAATTTTCTAGACAGAGGAGCAATAGGAAACGCAAAGGTTTGCATATCTCTGGCCGAATCTGACGGTATTACTGACGGGTTACAGCTGTATGGTCTGGAAACCGACCTGAATATCACAGACAAGCAGTATCTCATCGCGCTGACGGTCTTCTTTTTCCCCTATGCTTTCTTTGAGGTGTGTATATCCAGTTGCCTCTGGAACATTGCAGTGTAGCTGTTGTCCCAGCCCGCAAGCAATGTCCTACTGAGACGGTTCCGGCCATCAATATGGCTATCATCTATGATGTTCGTGTGGGGAATTATCATGGTTCGTGTAAAATTCTACAGCCCTGACAATGACATTTACTGACAGAGAATAGTTGTGTCATGGTTTTCTCCGCAATTATAGCGGGCTTCTCGGTATGTGGTGATGAAAGCTCCTTGATCACTCAGAACCTGAGCTTCCTCTCAGCCTTGCGTTTTCTCCTTGGGCTAGCAGAAGCGGGGTTATACCCTGGTATCGTTTTCTATATCTCATGGCAAGTGATGTTGCGTTCCGAAATCATGGACTAATGATGTAGGATAGCTGGTACAAGCGGTCCGAGCTCGGCACACGAGTTGCCACCTTCTTCACTTCGGCGACCATAGCAGGAGCATTCAGTGAATATACTTCCAGCTCAAGTCACGCAGTGTCCCTGTCTTATAGATATATTCATCGTCCTAGGTGGTCTCCTGGCAGCTGCGATTTCCAACATGAACGGTGTCGCAGGGAGAACAGGATGGTCATGGATATTCATCTTGGAAGGCCTCTTCACTATACTGTGTGCAATTGCATCGTTTTGGATCATCCAAGATTTCCCGGAAACTGCGAGGTTTCTCACTGACGCAGAACGTCGGTATCCTCCTGATTCTCTATGGTGGTTCCGTTCACAATTCCTCAGGGGTGTTCGTTATTCGCCGTCTCCGCGCAGATATGCAATTCAGTGCCGGTGGAGAAGAGTTCGAGATAAAATATGTCTGGGAAAGTCTGAGGGACTGGAAGACATACATTGCAAGTGAGTTATGCTTGCTGTTGTTGATCAGCGATGTCTCGAACGATTCAATATTAGTGGGCATATACATGGGCTTGTAACGTCTCCTTAGCTTTTTTATGGACATATTGATCATATCCCATGTAACAGTGACGGACCCTTGTATGCATTCTCTTTGTTCACACCGACAATCATCAGTCAGGTCTGTGCTGCAATTCTTTCGAGAATCTCTGATGATTCACCTGTGTCGTGCATCAGTTGGGTTAGTTGTACCGTTTGCGGATGCTCGGGAACTATTGACCAAAAATACAACGTCAGGCTACAAGGCTACAGCAGCAAATCTACTGTCAGTACCCGTGTACGTCTGGTCTTGTATAGTGACCGTCTTCGTTGGGTTCCTCGGAGACCGCTTTGAAAGGAGGGCGTACTTGAATTTGTCAGCCTAATTAATCTTTGGATTGGATTGCGTCTGACATACTGCTTCTCTCAGGGCCCTGTTTAGCACAGGTCGGCGTCAAGCATGAGGCGTGATGTTGTTCTGACAAGCGATAATCAGGACTGGCGGGTTACATCATCTTGATCTCTTCCAGCAACCCAGCGTTGTCCTACTTTGCATGTTATCTCGCAGCTTCGTAAGTTGCACGCAATTTTAGTTTGAGTGACATACTAAAGTATGGGTGCACAGTGCCATCTATCCGACCGTTCGTGAGTATCATGTGAAAAAATGGCTTGCCAGGGCTAAATTATTGCTCGTTTGCTGTGTAGCGAATGCGGTGTGAGTGCTACCGGAAGTGATGTTGAGAAACAGTCACCCACACGTCTGCACAGCGCGTGGGTTGCAGGCAACGTCGAAGGCTCATATAAACGAGGCGTGACGCTCGCGATGGCAATTGGCTGGTGAGGCTAGCAAATGTCCCCCACATCTCCGCTGAAGCATTGTCAGGGGAAACATTAATGGTGCCGTCTCGTCCAACGTGGTGCGTCTTATCAAAGATTGTCTGCTTCAGACAAGTAACACGTTCCTCATCAGTATCGCGCACAAGATGCCCCGTGGTTCAGGCTTGGTCATGGGATCATCCTTGCATATATAGCGATCGGATGGATATCCTCGGCCGTTTTTATGATTCAATTGAAACTTGAAAACGACCGACGGGATCGCGGGGAACGCGACGAGGTTATAGGGTGTGGGGATTGCCTGGATGAGGACATCGTGAAGGCAGCCAAGAATGGGAGATATGAATCCGTTGAGGCTGCACGGGCAGACAAGGGTGACGGGTGGAGTGGGTTCCGGTATACGCT
>JBBPQR010000134.1:0-17325 GCA_038092615.1 Boletus sphaerocystis | reverse complement strand
AGTAGTTATCCACTTGAGAAGACGAAGCCAGTGCTTGCTGGCAAGCAACGTATCTGGTACATCGCTCAGAGTAACATTCAATCCACCCGTCAAGTCACGTACGTCATGCGTTTTCGAAATGAAGATGCATAGGCCAGATCAAGGATATCGCGCCGCAGTCGATCCAGCACACCTTTCCATGGTCCATTTTCTCGTTGCATATGTGTAGCCTAGACAACCTTGAGGCGAAACATCATTAATCGATTGACAAAGTTGCTCACCACAGATATCGAGACTTCTCGGACGGCTCCAAAATCATCTTCTAGACCCCATTTGAGGATCCGGTGAACGCTTTCTGGATGAGCCGGTGCACCGGCAAGGTCCGGGATGATTTTGATAATTCCCTCTCTGGCCCTCCAGTTGCGTAACCACCCATCTTCCCATACTTTTACTATACCAGAAAAGATAGCCGCCCTCGCTTCCCCTTCCCCTAACGCGTTGACAAGAAGTGGAAGTGCTTCGATGGCCTTCAATCGTATGTCGCCATCCTCCGCACATCGCATGGCATCCCACCAGACGTCGACAAGATCGCGTTGAGCATTCTCTGGACCAATGATCATCGCCAGTTCGCCCAGACTCGCTGCCAACGTCCTCCGGACCTTCATTGACCTATTTTGAGAGAGGCTAAGATACAAAGAGCGCAGCTCCCCCCATCGAGCTCGGCCTAGTGTAAGCGCAACAGCAGGATAGTTGAATGCACATGCTAGGGGGCGAACAGGATCATCGTAAAATAAATCTAATTTAGAAGGAGCTTACCCGAGCCATCAGAGCGTCCACAGGAGGCGTACAAACAATGTGACTCACCAAAGGAAAGCGAGACCGGGAGACCAAAAACCATTGTCCGAGAGGTTGGATGCTCTTCTTGGCGTCCAAGAAACAGTGAGAGGAGATCATTTGGTGGCCCGAATTCGTCTGCGTGGAAAGTATACAATACCTCGCCAAGAGCCTCAAGCACTCCAGAGCGAACAGCGGGAGCCGAGTCATGCGAAAGCGGCACGAGCGTCGTTACAGCAACAGAACGCCTCGAGGCGGGAGTGAGGCGGGAGAGCACGGCCGGAAGTGCGAACAGGGAAGAATGACGGACGTGCCAAATCGTATCTTTACGCAAGGTTTCAAACAACGGAAGCTAAACGGGATTTAACTGCGTCGACTAAAGATTCAGAACGTAAACAACACGCACGAGTGCTGATACCACTAATTCTTCAGGGACAACTTTGGCGAGGGCACCGAGTGCAAAAGAAGCCTCCCTTCTGACCCAGTGTACCGTATCCTTGCCGGCTCGTTCAACTTCTCGTACAAAGGCGCGCTGGTCGTCTGACCGAAGAGAACCTAACCGCCACAATATGCGATGAGGGATGAAAAAAAAGTCTCGTGTACGACATACCGCCTGCCGCTACAGCAGCTATCAAACTCATGCTGGATAACCGTCCCACGGCTGCTTGCTCCCCAGGGTCAATATCTTCATCTGTTTCTCCAGACTCTTTCCGTGACGATCGATGGTCCGGCTGAAGCATTCCGTTTGGGAGGTGATCTTGGGCGTGCGGGTGCAACTTGCCGACACATGTTGAATCGGATCGGAACGTCACATCGACCATGGGTGAAGGGTCTTCGCATGACACCTCGGGAGTAAGTTGGAGCGAGGGGATAGTGAAGGATGATGACAAAAAGCCGTCAGTCGTGGTTGCAACGGGGGGTGATTCGTGGGAGGGATGGGGAAAATACGGGTTCACAGAGGCTCTGTCACCTTCCGGCAAGGATGATGTAGAGTGTCGACCACCTGGGAGTTCACCAGCAGGGGTACGGGCGGTAGCGTCATACCAAATCTCTGCAACATCCTCGTCCTCGGGTGATGGATCGAGACGGCCGATTCCGATGACGAGCTGATGGATGAGCTCTTGTTCAAACAAATGTCTCTGAGTTGGACCAAAGAATGCACAAGTACTGTCTGAAGGTTCGTCAGCAGGCTCTTGTGGTTCATCTGCTTTTCGAATGCGGCAAAGCAAATCAACGACAGTACATCTAGCGGGGCCACTGACCAAGCCATTTGGACTGAGGAGAAGTGTTCCAAGGATGGGAGTAAATGCCTGTACGGATATCAAGGTCACGTCATTGCGATCCGGTTGTCGTGAGACAGGGATTGTTCCCGGATCTGGAGGTTCCTCTACAAGAAGACAGTGCTGGGGCGGACATTAGCCGGACAACCAAAAGGGTAGAGTTGAAGTACCGTCAGAAACCACCATATTATCTCTGCGAGCTCGGAGGCAAGTGCCTCCTTTACGGATTCGTCTGAGCAGGGTGTGAGATAGTGATTCAAGGGCGGGGAGTGGGAATACCTTCGTCCATGGCCAAGCTCGGAAGGAGGGGCAGCACATATTCTGCTGCCTCGAGGGGTGACACGTTGGCAAGAAATGAGGGGAGGGCATGGGAGATGAATACGCTGAGGTGGAAATGTCAACATGCGGGAGAGACAACGGGGTTGAGCGTACCGGTGGTGTGCGGATCTACTACGGGAAAAAAGGTATATTTTTTCCAGGGTGCTGAGACCTTGGTCATCCAAGGCAAAGTCTAACGCGAGGTCCGAAGCAAGGAGTACATCTGCGGGTGGTATAGTCTCAATACCGCAAGAAGGGGGGATACGAGGGTTGGAGGGTGGTGGCGAATGGGGAGGAGGGGGAGGAGCGAGTTGCTGTATGGAGAGAGCGTGCGTGTCGAGTGGGGGGTCTTCTTGTTGGGGAGAGGTGAGCGGAGTGGATGGTGCGGTGTAGAAAGGGAGCGGGGGAGAGGACGGAGGAGAGTCGAGGGCGATGAGGTTTATGTGGCACGGAGCGGCGGTCGTCCTCGGGGAAGGCGCCGGGTCTTCCGAGTGTTGCATGTGTATGAGAGAGACTACATGACCCATTGAGTAAGAGCGAAAGAAGACGAGGAGGAACGGACTTAGAGGGCGGAATAAAAGGGGCACATGAGTGTTTGAGCGACAGACGGCGGACGTGGCGGCGTGGTCCGGCGGGGGGCCCGGATTCGGACCCAGTGATGTCATACACACAATGACGTCACATCCACATGACATGCATATATTTCCATGACATTCCATACACAGCCACATTTACAACACACCGCGGATCGCCTGGTCCATGCACTCTGCAAAATAGCCAATGTTGCCCGTGTTCAGCCCCGCCATAGAAATACGCCCGTTCGTCGTCATGTACACATGCGCCTTGTCTACCATCCTCTGCGACTGCTCCTCGTTCATCCCCGTAAAGCTGTCTCCGTGTCAGCACACCCGCGCGTATATCCCAGCTCAGCGTACCTGAACATCCCGATCTGCCGCGTAATGTGCTCCCACTTCCCCGGCGTATCCAGCTTTTCCGTCAGCAGCCGGTACAGCTCCTCTCGCATCGAAATGATCCGATGCGCCATCGTCTTGATGTCCCGCTGCCACTCGTTAAACAACGCCTCGTCGTTGAGGATCAGCGCCATCTGCACACTTAATCCCCGACGCATCCAAAAACAACAGATCACGTACCAGCCGCGCACCATGCGACGGAGGATTACTGATCTCGCTCCGCTGCAACACAGACAGCTGACTCTTGACCCGATTCGCCGTTTCCGGGTTGGGCGAGACAATGTGCATCGCCCCAACACGTTCGCTGTACAATCCAGCATTCTTTGCAAAGCTCTGATGCATTGCCCACGTCAACCCTGGCCCATTGATCAAACATGCTTTGCTTACCTGGCACACGAGCATCGGAACATTCTTGTCAACAAAATACCTCACCGCCCACGCATCGTTTCCCAGGTCTCCGCTCGCGAATCCTTGGTATGCGCAGTCGAAAAACGCATAGTGGTTTTTCGAGAGAATCACCTCGGCTAATTCCTTCCATTCTTCCCTCGTCGGATCCACCCCAGTGGGGTTGTGTGCGCATGCGTGCAACAAGATCACCGAACGCGGTGGCGCATTCTCCAAGGTCGATTTGAAACCCTGGAAATCAAGCCCGATGGTGCGCGGATCATAATACGGGTATTCAACCGGCGTGATTCCAACATTCTTGAAAAGGGCATGATGGATCACTACCACCAACCTCAGTGATGTCAAGCAAGACAACCGTGTCATCCCACTCACCCCATGTGGGGTTGCTCAGAAAGACTTGCTTTGGACCATTGAAATTGTAGTACCTGCTGAGGAACAAGGCTGCAAGGTGATTTGCACCCGTTCCGGAAATCGTTTGGACACTTGCAACACGTCCCTCGGAAATGGCAGGCGAGTTGGCGCCGAGAATCAGTCTTGCGGCAGCCGAGGTAAACTCGGGCAGTCCGGTGATTGGCAAGTACTCGTGGTTATAGTTGGGGTCACTCAATAATTTGTCGGTCGCCTGTCGAGCCAGGCATTGATCAACGAATCCAGAGAGCACGAGTGGTCATGACACACATTTTTAACGACGGGCAGCACCCACGGCTTTCCATCGTTATCCCTATACGCTCCCACGCCGAGATTGATCTTTTTCGGGTGTGTGTCAGCATTGTATGCAGCCGACAGCTTGAAGATGCTATCTACGGTTCAGTGTATGCGAGGGATCGAATGGACATGGCCAGTATTACCTGTCTGGTGGTGCAAGGGGGACGTCTTGCCAGATTTCTGCAAGACGAATCGAGTTAGGATGGACTCGTAGCTGAGATGGCGGATCAAGACCAACCGGCCGACATGGATGTTTGATCGGAGAGGTGTTGACGGATTTGTTGGAGCCTGGAAGACATGATCTGAGCACGATGGCGACACAAGAGAATGAACGTGCAGAGTGTGAAAAGTACAGAGTATTCCCATGTGATTTGGACATACCTGGCAGTAAGGGAACAAGGGGAGATGGTATCAAGCGGACGAACCGAATATGATTAAATAGGTGGTAACGAGCGGTGGGGTGTACACGGTCGGGTCGCTGTGATGGCCGACTGTATCCGATATCGTTGTCCATGGACCGTTCATCTCAACCCGATGTCTCCGATCATGGGAGAGCCCGGATATAGCGACACATGCTCGATTAACCGGTATCCAAACAACAAGTATAAAAGGTGCGAGTCCGTGCAGCAAGCCATCTAGCAAGCCATGACGATGAGGGAAACAAGGTGGGTGTCACAAGACTATACGTATGTACTATGAGGTGATAAATAATGGTGAAGGCGTCATCGTCACGTTGGTACCGCAAGGAGGGGGGCGTGGTAGATGGGACACGCGCGAGTGGCCATAAGGTTATGCTGTTGCCATCTTGGAGGCGACAGTCCGTTCGCTCTCGAGTTTGGCCTTGTTCCGCTCAAAGGCTTGCTGCCGGCAATCCTCGAGCTTGTTGCAGTTGTGGTGCTCCGGGAGACGATGCTAGGGGGGGAATGAGTCATACGACAACGAGAAAGTGGATCGAGGACGGACTGCACCGCAAAAGTCGGCTCGACAGTGGGGGCATTGACCGACGATGCGAAGGGCTGCAGAGTTGCAGGGAGTGTCAGCTTGGAGTTGGCAGCGCTTCTTCTGAGCCATGGTGCTACGCTGCAAGAAATCAGGACGGTGATGAGGGGCGGTATGAGAGAGGGGCTTGCCTGGTGTGGAGGTGAGCAGAGGTGTGGTGGTAGGAGAACGGAGGAGAGAGAGAGAAGGTCTTATTAATATGCATGGACGCGTCAGCCAAACCGATAGTAGCACAGCCACATTGCGGGATCGGAACTGGCATAGCCGGCGACACCTTTCCCACTCGAACTGGGCGAATTGGAGCTGTTCTGCTGTCTGTTGCGTCGTGGAGCATGACAGAGACGACGGACGCACGCCATGAGGCTGAGTCGAGGGTCATTTGGGTTCGATATGTTTTTGTTATTTTTTGTGTGGCTACGGAAATGAGCTCGTCCCGCTGAGTCTCTTCCAAACACGTTTCTGTCCCTCTCACCATCCCCTCCCTGACCGCCTCCAAATGAAGGCGTTCCTCAACAGGCTCAATCGCGGCCTGTCCAAGGACAAGGACAAGGACAAGGACAGGGAAAAAGAAAAGGAAAAGGAAAAGGACAAAGACGCTCTTGCCCGTAGCGACAGCTCAGTCGCCCACTCCCCAAACACAACGCCCCCCTCTCGCGAGAAAAAGGAACTCGCCCAGCTCCCTCCTCTCCCCGAATGGCCTCCCCACTCTCGCTCCGAGAACCGTCGTTCTCTCGTCTCTCCTCCTCAGATACAAAGGTCCGCAAGTGCCGGCACTACAGGAACCAACGCCGGGACACCTTCCTCTCTCGCCTCTACAAAGCCTCTACCGGACCTCTCTGCGCGTCCCCTTCCTCCCATCGAGGAACCAAACGATGCTGACAATGACAGTGGCGTCGGTCTCCCCGTATCCTCCCCCGTACCCCACATTGCAGATTATTCGGAAGCACCTACCAAGTCTGCCGCGCGCAAGGCGGCCGAGACCGCAGCTAACTCGGAAATACAAAAAAAAGTCGCATTCATATCTCCTCCTCCGACCCCATCAGCACCCTCAACCTCACAGCCCCTTCCTGATGTATCCACGAACCCCATTATCTCCGGATCACCTTCTCAAGCGCCTGCGGCTGTTCCCCTCAAAACCACTGTCTCACGTTTTCAGGCCGCACATGGCAAGGACATGCGTGGCTCTGCATCCACCGCTGCCTCATCCTCACGTACAGACTTGGCTTCCAAACAGTCCATCACCACCCCTCCTTCTCTTTCCCCAATCTCTGTCCAAACCACAAAGCCTGCCTCCACACGCACCGCGCTTTCCCCTTATCCTGGCTCTGTCCGTTCTGGAACCCCTTATTCTCAAATGTCCAACGCCAGCACCCGCATCCTCGCCGCCTCCTCGTGGAGCGAGGGTGCAGAAGACGACCTGGTAAGCAATCTTGGTCCCCGCGAGCGCACAAGACAAGAAGTACTTTGGGAGATCGTTGCCAGTGAGGAACGGTATGTTTCCCCTCTTTTAGCCCATCTAAGCGTCGCCACTTGACATTCCCGTCCCAGGTACGTCAATGATCTCCAAAAGATGAAGGAAACCTTCATCGAACCGCTCCTCCATCCCTTTGCGTCGCCCCCTCCCATCTCGCCGTCGCCGTATGAATACGATGAGTATCTTTCGCCGTCTGTCCGTATCGACTCTCCACACGAGTCCGTCGACGTACTTCCCATTGCTGCTCGTTTCATGTCTCCCACTGGCTTCCGCTCCGACGGCGCATCTGCTATCGCCCCCGAAACCAAGTCTCTGGCACCCACCACACCAAACATTGATGATGAATCGGCCGAGTCAGAATTGGAGGATGACCATCTCCCTGGCTTGCAAAGCAATCGTATCAATGTGTCCGAAAAGCATGGGCATCCTCGTTCGCCGTACCGGGCAGGCTCGGCTTCGGCTGGAAAGAGTAGTAAAGTCAAACAATCGGTACCTTTTCCATCGCGATCCCACGTGTCACTCCCCCCAATTCAGCGCATGAACCAGGTCAACGCATCTTCGCAATCACTCGGAAGACCGTCTGGTCCTGACCGTGAGCGCGACAAGGATCGCGAACGGAAAGACAGCGCCAAGACGACGCCAACCGTTCACAGTCGTCTAATCCGCAAGCCGAAGCGATCACAGACACAGCAGGATCCTTCGTTGCAGCCGGCTGTTCCCCCACATCTCCTCCCTGAAGACCTGCGAACATGTCTGGAGGTCATCGAGAGTGGCGTCCTTGACGGGCATGTCAAACTCAGCGAGGGGTTGAAAAAACGGTACGAGGAACAATATCCACTCGTACGGTCGCTCGCAGACGTTTTCGTCTCGAACGTGGGTACTCATTTGATGGTAGTGGAACAGTTATTGATTTGCCACAGTCACACATCTTCCAAGGCTATGCCACTTACGTCCTTCATCTTGAGCGTGCCCTCGAGCAGGTTGATAATGCACTTTCCACCGCAAGTGCTGCCAAGAAGCCCAAGAATCAGGATGCTGCGGAGTGGCTCAAGGTGTGCAAATCTTTGCAACGACTAGAAGAGTCGGCCGCCGACAAGGGCGAGACTGGTCTTGCAATCACATTGTCGAAACCGTTTCAGCGTCTTCTCAAGTATCCCCTTCTTTTCCAGAACCTCCTCTTCCACACCGACCCCAGCACATTTGAATACGAGAGCACCCTCCAGATGGTCGCTGAAGTAGAGTCAATCGTGCGAAGCATTGAGGATGAGAAGATCCAGAAAGAGGACCGAGACAAGACGAGGGACGTTTTTGCCCGCATCGAGGGCCTCGACAAGGTGAAACAGCTAGCGATCCCGAAACCCTCCCGGCTTCTTTTGGAGGAGAGACAGATCATCGTCGGTCGTGAAGGTTCGGTGTCAGCCTCGACATCACCCAAAGGATCTGGTCCCCCACCAGTGATGGCCATGAAGAACGTCAAGGGCAAAACATCGTTCCGACGGCTGAGCGATGTTCTTGGCACAAGTTCTGGCATAGGAGGCAAGAAGGATTTGTGGCTGGTAGTCTTCAACGATGTCGTGCTGAGGTGTCAACGCACTGGGACCACATCATTACCACTGGTATCCAGCACGAACTCGCGCACGAATTCCCTGCCAGAGATGCAAGGCAAGTCAAAGTATGCAACATCTGGGCGTCGAAACTCGCATACAAAGCCGCGAAACTTGTACAAGTTTGTCAAGGTGTGTTAGGTGCTTGTGATGTTTCCACGATGGGCTCATCCGTCCTTTCAATAGATAGAAACATGGGCGATTGGAGATGTGATTCAACCAAAGGAAGGTGTCGTGTCAATGGAAGAGTAAGTTGGCCGTTGTTACATCAGTCGATGCGCCTGACACTTCTCCCAGCGTTGTTCGCTCCAAAGCAGAGGCACATTCAACCCACAAACCTAGGATCATCCCGCTTCCAGATGACGACGAGGATGAAGATGACTCGGATGACTCGGATAAGAAGAGCAAGATGAGCTTCTCATACTGGGGTGCTGACAAGATCACTCTCCAAAAGCCGGTTTTGAAACCCAAGCAACATACTGTTGGTGGGTCCACCCGACGCGTGTCCCCAGGTGGGACCTCTTACGCCCGGGAGTCTTCAGCCAACGCAAAGTTTGGTACCCGGCTGGTGTCCGGTGATCAAATTTCACCAGGCATACGACCTGCAAGCAGGAAAACGCAGCCGACGCAAAGTACCAAGACTCGTGTTAATCCTTCGGACGATAGTCAGTCCGTCAAAGCGACTGTGACTCGTCCTGCCTGGGATACTAGTACCCGCGGCGTTCCGCCTGCAAAGCGACCTCGCCAGACCTCTCAATCGAGTGCAGCCACCCGCGCCACTGTGACGGCCACCACCAGCAACAATGGCAACAAGCCTCAGCTCTCCCCTGTTGCCTCAGAAGACTCTGGGGTAGGCTTATACCGTCAAATCGTTGCCCAAGATCCCTCGTTGACTCAATGATGTTCCACTGTTTTTCTCTCTTGCTGTCGTCCTGCCTAGACACCACCAGCTCCTTAATAGTCGAGTTCCGATACATTCTTCCATCACGTTCTTGAACTCACGTACTGCACTCGCTTACTCCATTGCTTTCTTCCCTGCATTCATGACTGACACATTCCTTCATTCTTCCGCCTGCTTGCGGCCGCATTTTCTCGGTTGGTACCCAAATGTTTGACGATACCTTGCCACTCTCATTGAGGTTTCCCTTTCCACTTCTTTTTATCACATTCTCTATTTGCGGAACACACATTGACGATTTTATTCTAGTCCAGCACTCTGATACCAGCACATCAAGCCTCGCTGGCGCGGTCCAACGCAATTTCCTTCACAGCCTTCAGCATGTATACTTAATTGTCATCGTGTTATCAGACCACTTTTGTCGCTTCATATGCCGCGTTGTGAATGTTGACGCTACGCCCGCTAGGGTCTGATGCGCACCCCCAGTCGCCGCGTGGTATCCAGCTGGACTGCCGCATCAGGATCCATCACACGCGAAAAAAAAACTGAACCTTGTCGAGGACTCACCGCACAGCTGTTTTGGCCGCGGCGTCAGAAGGGAAGTGAGCTGAAGAAGAAAAAAATGAGCCTCGGATGCTTCAAGTGCGGCGCGAACGCCCGTACCTTCAAATATTTCCCGAATGAAGTAAGCTTCCTTGGTATCGGGCGTGTCCACGGGCCAACGTTCGGCCCGCTTGGCGAACGCCTCGTCCGAAACGACCGTAGCGGCGTGATCCTTCATTCTGCGGAACGATCTCGGTAAACGCACGTCACGACCCTCGGCCACCTACCCGTCTATCCACGAGTACCCAACGCCGTCCGAAAACTGTTCTTTCTGGCGCCAGAGGATCGATTTAGGCAGGTAGGGCTATGGGTCAAACGTCATGCCCATTTGAGAAAAACACCTGGTTCTCATTCGGCGTATCATTCACCTTTCCATCAGGAGATTTATCAAAGGCTTTACGCAAAATGTACTGAAGGCCGTCATGAGTCCTCGGTCTTAGACGGCGGGCCAAGGGTCAACTGACCTTTTCTATTTTCGGATGACCATCTTCATCGCATTCTTGGGAAGAGCCCTTTGCGAACTGTTTCTCTTTCGGATCAATGGTCATCGCAACGTCCAGGAACGCCTTGTCAAGGAACGGTACGCGCGCTTCCAGTCCCCATGCCATAGTCGATCTGATGAGATCATCTCGTCAATATCCAGGGGTCAGCCGGCGAGGAATGGAAGCTCTGCTCACTTGTTTGCCCGCAGGCAGTCCGCAGTGTGGAGGTTTTTCACCCGGCGTACACATTCCTGGTGGAATGACTCGCTGTCGGGCGCGGCGTGGAAATACAAGTATCCTGCCGAGGGAAAACACATCAGTCTTGCGCGCAGGCGTGCATCTTGAGGTGATGCGATCGCTCCGCACCTCCAAATATTTCATCGCTACCCTCCCCGCTTAACACCATTTTGACACCCATAGCCTTGATCTTACGACTGAGAAGGTACATGGGCGTGCTTGCCCGAACGGTCGTCACGTCATAAGTCTCTAGATGGTAAATGACGTCGGGTATTGCATCCAGTCCTTCCTGCACAGTAAAGACGAATTCGTGGTGAACAGTACCCAAAAAGTGTGCCGCTTTCTTTGCCGCTAAAAGGTCGGGAGAGTTTTCTAGTCCAACCGAGAACGAGTGCAGCTGGGGCCAAGCGGCAAGCATCGCTGTGCGGTCAGTCCGTCAGCGCTGTGGTGCACACCTGGGCCGATTCGATTCCTCACCTCGGTCGCTCAGATCGTCCCATTTTGGCGTGGGTGGACCGCTGATCGCCTCTGCTAGCTTGCGTTTACGAGCCTCGAACTGTGCTTGGGCGACCTTTTCTGTCTCTCGGGCGGCAATGGCAGCAATCAAGCTGCTGTCCAAGCCACCACTCAGCAGGACCCCATAAGGCACCTCGGACATCAACCGTTTCCGAACGGCTGCTTCGAGGGTTTCGCGGATCAAAGTGTAGTCCACCGAGGTGGTGGGGGCAAGCGCGTCCTCGTGGTCACCAGCGAACCACGAAGGCTGATAGTAACGCGTGGTGGAGTTGTCCAGACTGTCAAACACATGACCGGGAGGGAATGATGTGATTTCGTCGCATTCGTCGGTGAGCGCCTTGAGTTCGGAAGCGAAATAGGTTACTCCTGGTCGTTTAGAACTCCAGCCCTGGTAAAGGGTGGTGATTCCGACGGGGTCACGGGCAGCAATGATCCTAGACGGTGTCACGGATTCGTCCAACAAGACAAATGCAAACATGCCATCGAGGAGCGCGGGGACGTTTTTACCATATTTCTTGTACTGGTGTGGCCACTTATATGAGCCGGGGGATGAATATAGGGGACGATCGACCCACGTACTAGGGGTAGAATAACCTCGCAATCGGAGTGCGTCTTGAACTTGGTTTCTGGTGCAAGGCTTGCGCGAAGTGAGAGGTGGTTGTAGATTTCACCGTTCACGGTGAGCGTGAGCTTGCCGTCCTCGCTCACGAGCGGCTGAGCACCAGTGTCTGTACACATGTGAGATTGGCTCCTTTTGAATTGAGAGCGGATACAGACCGACTCCAACGATAGCGAGACGTTCGTGACAGAGTATGGCATCTTTGCCCACATAGCAGCCTGACCAGTCTGGACCGCGATGACGAAGACGTTTCGATAATCCAATGAGACGTGCGCGGTCTCCGACGGGCCTCTCGAGGCCGTGTACTGCAAGGATTCCGCACATGAAGGTTCAGAAGAAAAGACAGTCCTTTTGGATGATTCGACGTTGACATGATGATGACTCGTGTGATTATCTTATCTTGACGCGACGCGACGCGTAAAAAAAAAATAAAAAAAAGACCATGGCCGTCCACTCAAACGACGTCCAGCGTCTCTTCCTTCAAGCAGTATTCTCGCGCGGAATTCTTTCTTTCACGCATGCACAGATTCTCTGGTCAAAATGCGTAGACGCAGTCAAAGGTAAGAACCGCTTGACGAGCGCAACATTGTAACTGACCTTCATTCCCCAAGTCGCTGATCCCTCGCTCGCCATACGGTTCGACGATAGTAGACAGGCATGGGACAAGTTTGTCTCTGATATCAACACTGCTCTTAATCCCCTCGACCTCGAATTTCGTCACTTGTCGGACGAGCAAACTGGGGTAGAGATGTACGCCGTCGTGCGCCACCCAGTTGCATCCAGCACGTCGCTTGGCTGACCCACCATTCTAGGTGAACATAAAGGACGACGAGATTGCCCAGATGGCTACGGATTATACGCCCCTCGAAATCGCTTACTTCAAGGCAGTCGTACGTGTCCCACTGGGACTGGGTGACCACTCGTCTGATCGGGACCATGACAGGTCGAACAAATCATGCTCGCACCGCGTGAGGCGTATTCTGTCTCCTCACTCGCCGCCCTCCGCGAAGTAGGCTCGCTCAAATCAAACATGACCAAGTCTCAAGCCGAGACCGTCCTAAGCAGTCTCGTAGCCAAAGGATGGCTACTGAAGAGCAAGTTGAGCGGGTTCTGTGTAGCTTCTCTTCCTTGGCGCCGAACATTTTCCAGACGTGCGCGTTACTCGCTCTCGACACGCGCGCTCCTAGAGCTCTTACCGTACCTCAAGTCAAATTATCCGGAAGAGTGTCTCGAGTGCACGCTCTGCATGGAGGTAGGTTTTTTTCAGGCCTCGTATTTACTCAATATTTGCATTCATCGTCTTCAGATCATCACACGTGGTGCCAATTGTAACACTCCAAATTGCAAAGCAAAAATCCATTACCATTGTTTTAGAAAGCTTCGTGCCCGTCGTACGCAATGTCCTACCTGCGTGATGGACTGGCCACAAGATGCTGTGAATCTTATACCTATAGGCGAGGCTGCTGTCAAAGATGGTCAAGATGATGGCCGGCGTATACGCAGGAAGAGCACAACAGCAAGCGATGAGGATGAAGAGGAGACAAGGATGGACGAAGACGAGTCTGCGCCTTCGCAACCCAAGCAATCTCAGCGACGCGGGAAAAAGAAAACCGTCAGAATGGATGTTGACGAGGACGAGGAGGAAGATGAGGAAGACGAAACCCCTCAGACTACTACGCGTCGTCGTTCTGCTAGGACGCGTTGAGGTTCTGCGGCACTAGATGTTGCCCATCAGCGACGCGTACTTTTTACGCCATCAATAGGTACTGTAGCATTATTCGTCTATTGACATGATTCTCCGTGCCATCGCGCGGGGTTCCGTAACACGACCTTCATCTTGTCCTGCACCATGTGAGGTATCCACAAACCCGAACTTGCCCTTCCCCCAGACTTGTATACGTCGTTTGTCCCTCTGGCCTTCACCAAACTGTTCATTCCACTTGCGCAAGTCCGCCAAGGAACCCAAGGATTCAGAGTTCGAGGGTGTGATCTCTTTAAGTGCTTTGGTAAAATGTCTTAGGTGGATAGTCCGCAAATAGGTCGCTGAAGAAGGTCCATCCAAATTGTTTATCGGGTCTTGCATAGCAGCTTCCGGTGACGGTTTCCACGGCACACTAAGCCCCTCTTTGACTGCGTCGAGAGCAGCGGAGACACACAAGTCTTCAAGATCCAGTTGTCAGAAAAACATGCTGCGGGACAAAACGCTAAACGCACGCTTCAAATCCGATCCGGAGAAGCTCTCTGCCTGTCTAGCCAGTGCCATCACATCGACATCCTTCGCCAACGTTTCGTCCCGTAACAGAATGCGCAGAATGCCTGGAATGTAACAATATCAGGGCCTTTCGGCTTTTTGAAAGACTGAAACACCACTCACCCTCTCTTTCTTTCTCCCCAGGGAGGTCAACCAGTAACCTACGAGGCAATCTCCGCAATACTGCATCGTCGAGATCAAAAGGTCTGTTGGTAGCGCCGATTACCACGACTCTCTCCTCCACAGCCGCTTGACTCTTCAGTCCGTCCATCTCCTGCATAAACTCGGTAATCACCCCACGGTGCGCCATGGCACCACCCGAGTCGCGAGCAGATGACCGAGCCCCGAAAAGTGCATCGATCTCATCCAGGAACACGACACACGGCGACAAACGGCGAGCAAGGCTAAAGACTGCTCTGACAAGTTTCTCGCCTTCGCCGACGTACTAAAGCAAGCCGAGAATGATCAGGAATAGGGCAAGCAGAGCCAAGGAGGAGACACACCATGTCCATGACGTCCGATGGCGAGACCATCAACATCCTGCAGCCAGCCTCCTTCGCGAGCGCCCGCACGACGAGGGTCTTACCGGTTCCCGGGGGTCCAAACAGAAGACACCCAGTCATGGCATGTTCTTTCAGGATACCCGTTTGAAACGCTGCAGGATAAAGAAGTGGGAGCGAAACCAGAGTCCTCACGGAGTCGATCGTATGCGGAGGAAGATGGACCTGTGAAAAAGTCGTCGACAGAGTAGCTAATCCATTTGCGTTAGGGGTCATGCATGACATTGACCATTGATCCAATGGAAGCAACTTACCGGGATCGACAATGCAACCCAATAGCCGCCTTTCATGAGGATCAAGGTCCTCGTCTTGCTTAACCTTTTCCACTACCTCATCCACGAGTCGACCTTCTTCACCATCCTCGAGTTCAAGCGCATCTAACTCGTCCTCGGTGACATCGTCAGGTTGGCTCTCGCGAGGAACACGAACACGTGCGTCTTTCGACCAAGCCCGACGAAGATCGCGCGAAGAGCGTTGTGCTGCCCAAGCATGGTGTATTGCAGACCAAGGTACGCAAGTCGGTTCAAGGGTTGCACCGAGCGGCTTAGATGTTGTGGAAAAGGACACGACAGGGGAGATGATGGAAGAGGAGACGACACTTCCAACTGCTCGATCTGCAATTTGACGTATCGAAGGCCAAGGCTCGACGCGCGTGCTCCAGTCCTCCCACATCTCGTGCTCTTCAGGGTATTGTAGGCCGCTGGACAACGGAGCATCTATGTTGGGTTGGTTTTCAGCATCGGCAGAAGATCGAACGACCTCCGCGTCTGCCTCGAGTTCCACGTAATGTGATTTTGATTCCGTTTCGACTTGATCGATGTCTGCACCGACCTCTTGCCCCTCAGTCGACGCACTGTCGGTTACACCCCCTGCATCAGCCTCCAATACACCTCCAATCCCTCCAACACCTAATCGCATAGCCAACTCGTTTACTTCCCTCCGTCGACTCATCCTACACTGCCTTTCCGCACCTTGATCCCGTGAACTGGGAAGGATGACGGAAGCCCGGAAAAACTTTCCTGAAGTACCACCTCCTGAATTACCATCATCTGGGTCACTCTGCCCACTCCCGAGCATATCAAGGAAAGGAGGCGACCCCCCTCCCAATAAAAGTATTGGCGGACGTGGAGCATCAAAATCGGCAGGAGCGGGTTGTGCAATAGCTTGAGAAGAGCTGTTAGCCCCACCGCTGCTGAGGGGGAAATAACCTGGAGGAGGGGAGGAAAAGAGTCGCGGGACATCCTCGAGGAGTGCAGCGTCTCCGTGCTTGTCCCATCTCCGCAGACGCTCTCGAAGACGTTTTTCACGCGCCCGTGTGGCATAATCATCCTCTCCCCAATCAGAAGGTTGTACATGGATTGCGCTAGAGTAGGGGCTTGAGCTAGAAGTTGATATGCCAGGAGCGGAACGAGCAGTATGTCTCCGACGGCCATTAACTGAACCCGGGCTGGACGGTACCTGCGTGCCAGCGGATATTGGGAATGGCCCTATGAAGGCTGACATAGGGAGTGAAGCTGGTCCGACAAGTGGTGGTGTCACACCACACACAATTGTCATTGGGCATGCGACAGGGGACGAAGGACGGGCGATGGGTCCCGTCCTACGAGCGCGTACCGCACTGAGGAGGTGGGGATACCACGTGGGTGCTGTCGGTGCAAGCGTGGGGAAGTCGCGTATGTAGACTATACGGGGGCGGACGCGTTGAGGCTGTGATGATTCTGAGGATGAAGAGGGCATGTTGATGAGTTCATCAAAGAATGCCTTGATTCGACTTGGGGTGGGGGATGAACGAGAAGGGGCAAAGACTGAGGAAGGGCGTCCACGAGAGGCGGCGACCGGGGCAAGGACGTGGAGGGTCATCTGAGAAACTCCTGCCGGTGGAAAGAAGCTGGGTTCAGACTCTTCCTCCTCTTCGGTGGCGGGAGAAAAACGGCGAGGGGGAGAAGGAGAAGGGGCAGGATGATAGTGAAGAGGATTCCGTGGCAGCTGGATGGCACCGGCCGCTACAAGGCAGACATGTCAGACAAGGATGAAACGAATGGTGAAGATGACTATACCTTTTCCAAAATGGCCCCATTCACCTGCAGCAAGGTGAACAGAGTCGATCACGAGGACCTCGGCTCCGGTTCTGCGAGCCAATTCGCGGACAGTCTCATCGAGAACGTATTCTCCACCCTCTACGGGACAGTACAATGCAAGGGCTGGTTCCACGGGGGGACCTGCAGGAGAAGAGTATGCGGCACGATGTTGTGTTTGGGGATGGAGAGCAATGTGCAAGTTGGTGAGAGCTTCTTCAAAGAGCTCCGGTGGGGGTAACACGCTCGAGTTCGGGGGTGAATCGGGGAGCCATAGGATGTCGAGACCAGGAGGGAGTTGTGGTCTATCGTCAGTGTCCCTGGGAGACAATCTCTGTCTGCGGGAAGGTTTCTCCGGTGCAGGATCTGCGGGAGGATCAGCCTCTGGGGGGGAATCTGAGGCAGCGAGGACAGTCTGGTCGCTGAGCTGCTCGTCGATGACTGGCTGCGACGACGCGAGTCGCTTGTGCACCCTCGATGACGGCTGGTCGAGCTGGGTGCTGCCCACGCTGGGT
>JBBPQR010000133.1:0-17327 GCA_038092615.1 Boletus sphaerocystis | reverse complement strand
CTCTGGTGAAGCCTCGGGGGTGAGCTCGGGCTCCGAGGGGGCGACGGGTGCGGGTGTGGGCTCAGGTTCGGATTCATCGGGGTGGTAACCATTCGGTTCCGCAAGTTCAGCCTCGGGGGCCGCAGGAGGGGTGGGAGGAGCATCCTGTACAGTCGTGGGTTCCTCCTCCGGCAGCGGTGCGGGGGTGGGGGTAGGCTCACGGGCCGGAAACGGCTCAGGCTCGGCGTCAGGTTCCAGTGCTGGCTCCTCGACAGGGTCAGGTTCGGAAGCAGGGACGTCGGGGACAGGTTCGGCTTCGCTGACATCATCCTCAACGGTATCTTCCTTGAGGAACCGGAAGATGTCGTTGAGAACAAAGTAGCCATTTGGTTGTTCTGCGAGGAAGAAAGTCTGGACAAACTTTCTCCAGGGGTCACCATGGTTTGACATCTCGCCGATGACCTGAATGATGATACCACCGTTCGCCGAGGACTGCGCATCTACAGAGTGAATAAAGACTTTGCAGTCCTCGAAGCCGATCGAGGTGATCTTGTTATGGATTTCCTGAAAAAGTAGCACGTGAGGACAAGGTGGATGAAGAGAAGAAAAGAAAATACCTGCTGGCCGAAGCAGGGTTTAACATCCTCTCCCTCTGTGCCATGAATGAAGGTGGAGGTTTTGGTGTAGAAGCAATGCAAACGATTGGGTTGTTTGTTGACATACGTATAATATTGGGGAACGAACTGCCATCCAACCTCGGAAGGAACGACATTCTGATGAACTGTAGATGCAGTAGACATGACGAGGGAATGATGCTAAAGGTTAGAGGTTAGTCGAGGGGGTTCAGCCAAAGATCTTGTGCGTACCAATGAAAATGGGGAATAAATGGACGTGCGTTTGGGTGCGTGAGGAAGTCTACAGATTACAACGGACAGAGGCGAATTAAACCTTTGTAGCAGCTGCGAAAAAGACACGGTCGACGAAAAGTTGTAAAACTAAACAAGAGCCCTTGGAATTTTACTTCGGACTTTGCCGATGATATGGCTGACTCAGCATCATAACTTTGTCGTGCACGTGACTCGCCCACCCAGACCAACACAAGTCACAAGTTGCAAGAGAAATACAAGGCTTCGGAAAGAGTACATCACTTGTGCTAAAACGCTCTCCAGATCCATACAACCAATCACTCGTAGATGTTCAGCGCATTAAACTCAAAGTACGCCCCCGCAAACGCCGTCGGATTCGCATTCACATAATCTGTCGCATTCGCCAAATGATCGCGGTGAGCCTCTTCCTACCGTCTAAAAATAGTATCCACTTTGTGGCGCTCACCGGTACATGTCGACGGACATCCCGACGCCGCATAAACGGCGCTGTCCCCAGCCCAATTCCCACCTTCCGCACACCAAACAGTTCAGTGCCATCGCGTACACAGTGACGGATCACTCACAAAAAGTCAAATTAATAATGATATTGTGTGGTCCGAAATGCGTCGCGAAATTACAGCTCGTGCTCGGGAAATACGCCGCGGGCTCACCCTACCATTCTATTAGCGACCTACTTGAAGCGATCTGACGAATTACCCAAGTGCCCGTATCGACAGTACTCCCGGGACGCGCTACTTCGGAGGGAACGCTTGCGCTGCCACGTTCCCAGAAGTAGATTGAGATGTACGTTGCACTCCGCTCGATCGCGTACCTGATCGGATCCGTCTGTTAGATCAACACCTCCCAAATGAACTCGGGATCGGGAAACACACCATCCCCCGCCAATGCGGTTGAAGTCCGGACCAAAGCTGGTATCGTCGGCGAGGGAAACACCACATCCGGAGTTGTCCGTGTCGTAGACATCGCAGTTTGTCTCCAAACTCGTCCTGATATCCGTGATCATGTCAGCCGGAAGCATATGTATTCAAACTATCAATGTACCCCGTCATCTTTCGTGCTGGCATGGTGCAATCTAAACAGACTAAGGATATGCATGTGGCGCAGTCAAGTCACTTACTTGCGCTCGTATGTAGCGTCGACTGGTTCGGCGGCAGGTTATTAACACCTTCGATAATGTCTACTTCACCCTGTAGAGTTGTCGTTAGCGGTGTTCATGATGCGTATTCGTTCAACTCACCTCATTCGGCCAGTCGGCACCCACTTCCTAGAGCGAACATCAGCGTACAGACTAGGAGTAGTCTTGGACCGTGATCACATACCCTACAGCCGAACACACGACACGATCGAGTTAGCAGACGTTCCTATTCAAAAGACTGAAACAAACCCTGAAACAACTTTGAGCACGGTCAACCCGTTTATCATGATGGCACAAACTCACAGACCGCAGGCCAAGTCCCACATCCCTCGGGCATATGGGCGATATCAAAGCTAAAACAATCACTGTTAGCAGAGAAACCGACCATTTAATGAGTAATGCATTCACATCGCAACATGCGTCGTGTACTGATTCAGGGATTCCAATCTGAATGAGTTTCGTCCCGGGCCGGTCCCCTTCAGAACGGTCTTGTCGTCTGCACGCAAAATTACGCTCCTCCCAGTGATTGAGTACAAGCTGTCCGCTTCCGCCGTCGTCTTACTGACATAGTTTCTAGAAGCAAAAGAAAAGAATCAAGCTGTCAGATGCACATCTCACCTTCCCCCGACCGCACGCACACATCTCCGTTTGTTGGGTCCGCAATAGCTTGCCACTGGAAGGCATCCAGGAACGCTGTCCCGGAGAGACTGGACGTGCGTTTGTACGTTGCTTTCTGAGCCTTGGCGGCAAGAACAAGCATGAGCGTGGTCAAGAGCAGCGAAAGTGTCGTCATCGAGGACAACAAGCGATTAGTTGGTCCTCGCCTTCGAGCATCCATCCCGTTGCATTTTATACTGGACCAATGGGAAAATATCCGTATCCTGCGAACGAATTCAATTCCACGGGTCGGCGATGAAATGAGTCCTTTCCAGCGCTGCAGTGGAAATCAGGCAGAGCATGCGTCTGAAGGGGACGCCATAGTGATCATGAGAAGTCAGCCTCATCGATTTCTGTGTCTGGGCGTCTATGGCGCATACCAAACTCGGAAGGTGGTCCAACGCGAATGCATGGGCCATCTACTCATTCAACAAGGATGGTCAGAGGCAGTAGAAAGAGATAATTGGGCAACCTAGAGTGCCAAAAAGTTTACTTTGAGCACTATCATGCACGGAACCAGCCGAAATGGAGATCTTGCTGTCCTGATAGGGTTCGATCGATGCCTAGGGGGACAAATGTTCCAGGAGAGCATCAGGCGGGTGGGCGTCAGTGATCATAATGGACACTGAATTGATCGAGCGGAACCCACTTCGTGGCGAGATACGAGCTGGGAATCGATGCGCCACTCGCGCCACCAGGCCCGGGCGTCCATTTTGTTAGTGGCAAGTAACTTTGTACTTTCCCGATCCGGTATCCTATCTTGGATGAGAAGCAGTAACACCCGAGGTGTACGAGGGTATCGATGATCCATAAACAAGCTTGTAGAGTTTAGACGAGTCATGATGATAGTAGGGGGCACCAAACTCGACGCATTGCTGGTGGATCGAAGGAGTGGTCGAAAGGCTTCTCAGACATATAGCCTATATATCATCGAGTCTCAGTCAATTTCAGGTTGCTCGTCAACCTACGCAATTCCGAAGGCCGGATTGAGATAGATTGATTTACATACTTGAAAAATCTCCAAAATCTCCGCCGGGTGTGACACACGATTACCATCGAGATGGCAACAGAGTTAGACTCAGTCTCTAGCCTGAGTATTGTACAATCCTACTTAGAGAAATGCACAGCCACTGCGTGGAGACCGCAAGAGTCTGCCCCGAAGGTGATGCAACTCTGCCAAGTAAGATTTTTGTATTCTAATTCGTTAAGATCGGTTGGGATTTTCTCCTTTCGGATATCTGAGGCATGGTGGTGGCAGAGGTAGAGAATGAGGATTACTTGTGCTTATCCACTGGCATCAGATCCCATCCGTTATACTTGCAATCTGATCCATTTTTTTTCGCTCGTCGTGGTGAGACTTGAGCACAATGTGACTGCGCTTCATTTCGGCCCGGGTCTCGGCATTGGTTCGGCATAATCGGAGTTTCAAATACATGCACAACTTATAGGTTGTAACTTGTAAGTTTTTCGAGTTATAGATACTTTAGATTGCAAAAATAGCCGAGTATAGCCTACTTGAGTACCACTAGTAAGTAACTGTTCGTCTCCACCTCGTTTCTTCTCCTCTTACAATGTTGACCGCCCACACGCCCACTCATCTCTTGCGACAGACAGCTCGATATGTCCGGTTCGCAAGCACGACGACTACCAAGGACAAGTTCAAGGTTGTCGTCGTTGGTGGAGGTAGGTTCCTCTCGGATAATCCGTTCGTTGGACACTCCATTAAGACATCCAGGTTCTGGAGGATTATCTGTAGCAAATCAAATCTACAACCGTTTTTTGGCAGCAGATAAATCTTTGAGCCATGGTGACATTGTGGTTCTCGACGAGGCCCAGTCCCACCATTACCAGGTAAGATGCATAGGAGTATGTCTCATTATTCGCGCTGACCATTTACTTCTCACCATTCCCTTAGCCGGGATGGTAAGTTTATTCCCTTGCCTGCAGTGATACACCCCTCACTCTTTCAAGGACCCTTGTTGGAGCGGGCCTCCGCTCGAAACACGATTTCAGACGCCCCTTAGCTTCACTATTCCCACCACATATTACACATATCGGGGAAAACGTGACCAAGTTATCTCCGACGTCGTCGTCTGTGACAACTTCAGCAGGTCGCACGATAACATATGAAGTACTTGTAATCGCTGCGGGTTTGAAGATCCATTGGGATGCTATTCCAGGCTTATCTCAGGCTCTTGCTGACCCTACCTCTGGCGTATTATCCAACTACTCCTTCGATACATGTGACAAAACTTGGAAAAACATCGATTCATTGCAACGGGGAAATGCAATATTCACGCAACCGGGGTGCATTATCAAATGTCCTGGAGGTAACAAGATTACCGAAGTGTATGATGTTCATTACTAAACTCGTTCCTAGCTCCTCAGAAGATAATGTGGATGGCTTGGGATCGATACAGAAAATCTGGAAGGGGAAACGACATCAACATCACATTTATGACGGGAATGCCATCGATGTTCAGTGTGAAGAAATACTCGGATGCGCTGAACGTCTTACGGATCAACCGAGGAATTAGCGGCGAATTTGAGCACAATCTCGTTGCGCTCGATGCCCCAAACCACAAGGCAACCTTCCAAAAGCCCGATGGCACAACCGTTGATCGTGAATATTCACTCATACACGTGACCCCGCCCATGGGACCCTTGGATTTTATCAAAAACTCCCCAGTCGGTGATGCTGCAGGATGGGTAGACGTCGATATTTCGACACTCCAACATGTCAAGCCAGAGTTCAGCAACATCTTTGCTATAGGGGATTGCGCCGCCTTACCGACTAGCAAGACAGCGGCAGCCATCACATTACAAGCCCCTGTGCTCACCGAGAATCTATTTTCTGTGATGGACAGTGGACGTCCCAGCAATGCCAGATATGATGGCTATACCAGCTGCCCGGTGGGCATTATCTGACCAGGTTGTCCATCGTCCTTCTGACCATTGTTGCAGCTTTTTACAGGATTCGGTGAACTAATGTTGATAGAGTTCAAGTATGGTTTGGTGCCAAAAGAGACGTTTTCTAGTTTCTTCGGTGATCAGAAGCAGCCGAGAAGGTCAGTCCCGCAAATCTTTGGTTCATCTCGGCGTGATATTGACAAGCCGGCATCAAGACTTTTTTATCATTTCAAGAGGGTACGTGCTATGTCTTGGCCGAGACAACAAGACCGTGGTGTTCATGTATTTTCCAGGACCTGTTTCCGTGGGTATACTGGAACCGCATGGTAAACATCACGGTTGTTTTGGCAGATTTGACTCTGATACATCCAATGCGTCAGATCGGTGGCAACTGGTTCGGCCCGTCGGGACTGTTCCGACCAAAGTTTGCACCATGACTATGGTCTCGCGACTCGAGTCATGTATATTCCTGGTCTCTCAAACGATGCCTCTGGATGAGCAGAAGGCAGTGGATCTTCCCTCTGAGAGTATGTTCTGTGCGTTGTATGATAGTGTACCCTCTGAAATGCATACATCTTTTGTCGACCTCAAACGACTGCTCTCATCATGCTGTTTCGCAAGTAGACTCGGAGCTAATATTATTGGTCCGACTCGGATGTGTGGTCACGCACATCCTGTAAGTAACCTGTTTCGTACTACATAACTCGATCGAGCCCTGAGGAAAGGAAGTCGCGAAACGGCCTGACGGGTGGTTTGCCAGCACAGAATATCCTCACGCTATTGGTTATCGTACTCCCCGGCAATGTTTTGCCGTGCCGTTTCAAGATCGATTCACATATCGCAGGTACTACTTGTACAGATCATTTGCAAAACTTCCCCCCTACCGCACACTACCCATATCGTACAGCGGACCATCTTGGCATCCGTCCTCAAACAAATCATCACACCTCACAATCACACCTGCGCAACCTTGCCAATAACGGTGTTGATCCAGTAATGGTTGTTTTGTTCGATGGGTCTGCCCTCCAAGTCTTCGAAAGTGATGTTGACCTGGGGACCGAAGATGAGCGCATGGGAAGATCCACCAAAGTGGAACATTCCCAGCTCGTCTCCGATGGCGACCTTTTTACCGGCTTGGACGGTGAGCTCGCAAGTGGACACCTCCGCCATCCCAACTCCGATGAAGCATACCAACCCGATACCAGGGTTGTCTGACTGGATGAAGATTAGGGCCCGGGTGGCGGCAACCGTGAGCCAGGGTTGGGAGCGGATTAGGGCACCGTGAGGATCGCCCTGCTCGAGGTCGTCATCAGCAGGCGCACCGTCGTCGGGGAGCACAGCGTAGTAGGTGCCAGGAAGTACAACAGCCTTTGTGATGGTGCCATTGATGGGGCTGTGCCATCGGTGATAGTCCTGGGGACTAAGGAACGCTTGATAAACCGTTCCACCCACGAATTGCTGTGCGTCTTGGTCGTTTGAACCGAGCATGTCGTAGAGCGAGTATTCCTGGTCTTTGAGCCAAAACGTATCATGAAGCTGGACGTTGCTGGCATAGCGGAGAGTGGTGGACTCGCAGGCGTTATGAATCAGGTAGGCATTGTCGGGAAACAAGACGGGGCGTGCTTGAGGCTGGAGAGCTCTGGTGAAGAAGGCATCCCACGACTGGAAGCCTTTGTTTTCTGCAGATGGATCGGGACAGACGTAAGTGGCCTCGAAGCTCAACGGTGTGATGTAGGGCTCAAAACCAGCCATCGACTCCGCGCTGAACCACCCTTCTGGACCGGTTGTGAGAGAAGAGTTGGAATCAGAGGACGTGAGGTAGGCGCCCCAGCTGTTCAACAGACTCTTGAGTGCAGTGTTGAACGGGTCATAGCGGAAAAGATCATAGGCTGCAGAAGTGTTGCTGAGCAAATCAAAGACGAGGTACATCGGTACGCCAATTGGCTCGCCGATGATGGTGCCATCTTCACGCTCGGCTTTGTAGTAGGCAGGAGGCTCCTGTACGATAACGTCGAGTAGATGCAGGAGAGTCTCAAAGTTTGTCACGACGTATTTTGGGTCAACCCACTATGGAACAAGGTTGGTTTCCGTACTGAAGACGTTAATTTGGTCATACCTGAGGATCAGTGTTGACCTGAAGGAATATCTTTTCAAAGAGATTTTGCATGACGCTGTCACCAGTGATGGCGGCGGCGAAGGCTGCGACTGCATCAGTGTGCAACACCTCGCCTTTCGAGCGGCTTGCGCGTTCTTTCCGCGCGATAGCCCTGGACACCTTCTGTTGGATGAAGGCCCTGTGAACTTCCCGGTGACGGGGTAGCCAACCATGGTAGCGAGAACGCTTTATAGTAAGGGGCATTTCAGGCATCGTGGTAGAGTCAGCAGGCGTTAAGCAGAGAAATTCGGGTTCTGGGTGCTGGAGTTGCTGAATGGTTCAGCCCCATTGCGAGTGTAATATATACACGCCAAAAATTTGTTTGACCTTGATTGGACCAAGTATATCGATGGTAGTCATGATTCGGATCCGTCTTCTGGATGACCTGGAAACTTCCATTGATCCAAAAGAGTGAACGGCGAGGAAACACCGACACTATACCCATGAATGGCGTGAAAGAACCATGGAAAGGTATTAGGAACGGTTATAAATTAGAGCAACGCACGTTCTGTTATCGAGTTGGAATCGCTGCCTACATAATATCATCGATAGTGGAAGGAATCGGGAGGGTCTGACTCGGATCTTCTGTTGACGGTCAGGGAAAGCGGAGGTAAAGTGTCGACTTGAAATCTACAAAATAGTTGAAGAACACCAACTGCATGTGTTTGGTTAGACCGTCGAATTGTGGAGTGTTGGAAAATCAAGAAGAAACGAGTGTGACATGGATTTGATCCACTTTCTCATCCAGACGCACCCTTGACCAGCCAATTGGGACCGCAGTCTCGATCCAAGTTGGTCACTACTTTCATGAGCAACCGTTTGCCTATACGTCTGTGTCAATGGAACCCGGGAGGCTGGGCGTAAGCTGGTCGGCTTGGGTAAGTTACAATCCACTCATGGTCCCATCACGATTGTGTCCGGGTCACCTGCGCATCTTTTTCCACATCACCGCCCGGCGTTCGCCGGACCAGGTTCTTGATGTCGACGATTTCTCTGTGGAATATTAATTACTGCCCCGTGATCGTCCCTTCCCAGCGCTGTGGGGAACGACACGATCCCTGCCTCTTGCTCCGCCGCGCTCAGCGCAACGATTTATTGGGGGAAATTCTATCTTCGCGTCTTCCATTGCATCCGATCTGTATCAAAGCTTCCTTGGTCCTGTCAGCTGCAATGTGCCATCGAAGTCGGTTCCGGTTCTTGGTGCGGCCCACGTTCGTTGAAAATAATGCGCGATCTGAAAATTGTGGGCTAGTTTGGCCGCGGCTGTGGCTGTTTGCGTTACATGTTCCAGTTACGGCTCAGCGCATTTGGAACAAGGAATCTTCCCTTTGTTCCGAGTTCAGCATCGTCCTGTTGCTCATGCCACAAGACCGGAACCCGAGTCAATGCACACTCGTGATACCGATGTGTTATTTTTATTTATTTTTTCTTGACAGGGGACGACGTTGGATTTGATTCCGCAATACAGTGTGGACTTCGGAACCCCGAGCCGTTTGGGCTTGATTCGGACCGACGAGGCTTGTGGTGCATCCTCGCTGGACGGTGTCCTCCAGGTACACCAATCGACGGTCGGACCTTCGGCGCAACATCCCCTAACGGCTGATCTTTTTTTTTTTTTGGATCCTTGTTTATTGTCCAGTGAGGCAATCGCCTTTTGTCGGACAGTACATATGTGCAGTGGCTGATCTGTTGTTTGATAATCACCTCGCGTGCAGGGAAAGGAAAAGGCAAAATGGGCTGACCGAGCACCACCGACTCTGCCTGTATCGTGAGTGCCGTGGCATCCCTTTTACGTTATCGACTAATTGTACTTGGATCTGCTGACCTTTGGACCGCAAACCGATGGACAACTCTGGGTTCATGATCATCGGCTCTCGTTCACCTGATTGCGCGCGTCCACCGTATCTCCACCATCGGTGTCAACGTTACCGGCTGAGAGTGCGGTCTCCTTCCACTCAATGACGACGGGCTGTATCCAGTTGCTGGAAAACTCCAAGACACGATTGTGTGGGCAGTAAACCAAGGCTGTGAACGCATGAAGGCACTGTCCCACTGGCTAGAACCCTCTCGAGCCATAGGTCAAGGAGCTTCCCTGAGAAGCGAATCAACCTCGTGGGAATGGATAGATGCCAGTCACTCAGTGGTTCTGATCGGGCGCGCCCAGTTAGCACCTGCAATTTCCGCGATCCAGATGGAGCGTACGACGCCGTCTTGTGAGAACAGGACTGCGGACCGATCAGACATGGTCCGAGAAATGGATCATTGATGATCAAGTCCTTTACATAACTGCGACCAATGAGGGGAACATCCTTTTTGCTTGCGAAAACCCAACTCGATTTCAACCTCGGGTTTGACTTGTGCCAGTTGACTCGATCACTGCTCACCGGTAGGTTCCGACACACGAGATTTGATGTTGGTTTCAGCTTCCCCTTTCGATTGCGAGATCCGTGTCTCTGCCAAGATCAGAAAAGATCAGAACGACCATGTCTTCATGGTTGATGCCACGGATTCGTCCCAGAATTTGGTCTCTAATGGGTACTTTAAAGTTCAACTGTGCATAATGGCCTTCTCACTCGAGTGTCCCCTCCCTCGACTCTGTCTGGACTTGGCTCTGTATGGCACAACCAAGTCATTCTCAAGCAGCCACTTTCCATTGTCTCTCAAAACAGACTCTCGACCTGAGCAGGTGAGACAGTAGGTATGAGACGTTTCCTTGGTGACACCAGCAGACTCTGAATCAACCTCGCTTAGTGCTTACCCCCTGCTTCCGGGAAGCCTTCAAATCAATGGTTTTCGTTTTTGCACTAAACCAAAGAAAGGATGTGATTGCTCAGTACGTGATTGAGACAGTAGCGGGTACCAGCCACCTTAACTCGCCGATCGGCGGTGGCACACATGTAGCCCCCTGCAGGCTGCCCAGCTCACTGCACCCACTAGCTTGCAAGCTAAAGGATGTGTGCCCAGTGTGTGCTTGCCCAGTCCGTCGCGTGCCTTATTAAATTGGCGCACATATAACACACAAGGCGGCACATTTAACTTACCGCCAAGCATGCAACACAGCCCTGGGCTCGGCCCTCTTCAACTTCTGCTGCACAGCTCGTCTCGTGGACCAGCCCCTTGCACTAGTCCCGCAGCCCAGATCCAAATGACTCAATCGAGGGTATGTGTACACATTTACTCTGGTGTATCGTGTGTCCGAGTGTCCTACAAAAGAGTAGGGAGTACAAGTCTGAAATAAAATAATAAATAGTAAAAAGTCATTCATCATGGGTCGTGCAAGAGAGAAAAAAAAGTATTAAGGCACATTATGTGGTTAATGTAGCGCGGTCCGTTGAGATGAGAGATGGCGTCCGAGTATAAAAAGTGAAAAGGAACGGTATACTTTTTTCTTTGACTCCGATCGGGTGAGGACAAAGATGCACTGATATGGATATGGACATGTGGGATATGAATAAGGGATAGAGATATGCATGCGGGAAAAAAGAGTATCAAGGAGTGATTTCTTCACGTTGAATGATCGTCATGAGTCCGGGCACGTTCATCACCTTGTCCAAGGCGACAGGCTTTTGTGGATCTGGGACCGATGACCGCGAAGCAGAGGCATAGTATCGGATCTAAACCATACCATCGGTTCCGAGTTAGTACGAGACATATTGTCTTGGACCACATGTGTGCCAAGACTGACCTGTACATGAAACTTGCCGTGCTTATCTTTTGGTATACGTATCCGGCAGACCCAACTGTTGGAAGAAAGACAGTCAGTAATCTCGTCCCATGTTGCGATGGTCACGTCACATCAGACATAGGTTCAGATGTCCGGCACTGCGTGCTCGCCCAAAAGACGCAAACACACGCCAAGCCACAAGCCAACCAAGACAGCTTGGCAACAAAGAAGGGGGGAATAGAGAGAGAAAGAACCGACCTCTCCTCGACGAGCACGTTCGCCCCCAGAAACATGGCCTTTTCCAACAAACTCGCCCGCGAGCCCCGAAGCAACTTGACGACGTCCACCGCGCCCGTGCAAATATAGCGATCTCCCTGTTCGAGTGGTACCCGTCGTTTGCAGGTCGCATTTTCGCCGCACAAGGATGGTTGTGTGATGGCTATGCCCGAGGTGAAGTCGAGAGCGTCGTGACGAGCTCGTCTGAACTTGACAAAGACGTTGGCGACGGTGTAGACTGGCGAAGTTATGCGAGGAGAATCCATCGGGGGCGTAACTTGGAGGGAGAAAAGGTGCAGCTTGGCGCAGCGGATGACTTGGAGCGAATAAATAAATGTCAGAGTGATGAGCGGAGTTTGGACTTGAAAACATGTCGTAAGAAGGCGCAGCCACCGCATCAGCCATCGTAAAACGGTCCAGTTGCAGTGCCATCGCATATCTTGGTACATACACGTGTATGAAACCGCGACAAAAAAAACCACCCAAACCGCCTCGAGGCATTTACAAAACTTGCCTTTTGAATGCTCGAGATCCACCGCATATTAGGAACACACGTGCGGTCCCTTCCGACGTCATTGTCCATGTTCAATTCAGGAGCTTATTCCGACCCATTCGTCCGGGTCTTGTTCCACCCGGCGCTTTCGATGCACACTCACGACATCGCTCCCGGCATCTGTCCTCGTCAATCCCAACATGGTCTCATGTACTGTACAATTCAGGTGAATATCCCCGAGTGCATTTCCCGTCATCAAGACTCACCTTTTCCTGAAAGAATATCATCCGCAATAGGCCTACTGCCCGAGGTAATGTATTGGGTCGACACCCCCCTGGCGATCAACGGCCGACCGAGCATCTCCTTTAACTCGGCTTTCAACGCTACGTTCCGAACGTTGTTCCGTTTCTTGTCGTGTTTGATCGGCCTACCCTCCTCTTCGGATGCACTGACGCGGCACGACGGCCCGGTAAAAGTCGCACACGTTCGCTCAATCAAGACAGAGGGGTGGGACACGTACCTCACGACATCCGAGTCAAGTTCTATCTCCATCGCTTCCGCAGCTTCTTTCAGCCAGCTGCGTTCGTGGTGTCGCTTCCGAACCTGGTGCTGTTGGGTATCGATCTGTCTCGCCAATCGGATGCGCTCCTTGAGATGATCGAGCAATGTCAGCTCCACGGTGATGTCGGGTATATCTGCATCCTCTGATAACGCAGTCGGATCGTTAGGAGAACGGGCCACCATCGGAGACGTGAGCCACGTACGACGGCCGAGACTTGAGAGCAGCGCTCTCACGATTCTCCTCTCGTCCGGAGAACACATGAGCAGACTGAAGCCTTTGCACATCGCACGCGCAGTGCGACCATTCCGGTGAATGAACACATCGGCGGAGCGCGGTATTTGATAGTGTATGACATGGTCGACTGCCGGTATGTCCAGTCCTCGCGCTGCGATATCGGTCGCTAGGAGAATGCCGTTGGGTGTCACCTTGAACCTGCCAATTTGGGTCAACTTGGTGCTAAAAATAGCATGTCGGACGAGATACCTACCTATCGAGGTTTTTGAGGCGTTGGCGCTGCTCTAGTTGTGAATGCAACGGGAATGCTTTGAGATTGAGAAGCTCCAAAAGAGGCGTGAGACGTCTGATTCCGTCAATTGCCGATAGAAACACGAGGGAGCGGCCAGGGTATCGAAGGAGAAAGTAGTATAGATAAGCATCCTGTGGAGCTGGTGTAAATGAATGGATACTTGGATCAGCGTGTCTGTGACATTACCTTTTCCGAGGAGAGGCACTCGATTTTACTCTCCTGGAGCGTAGAGACGACACCGCCCTCTGGGCTGATGTCAATGACTCGTGGTTCCGGGTCCCGGAAGTCAAGTCGCAGAAGCAGTTCATCTGTGCAGATTACGTGGGATGTGAGTGCTGCAGTTTATTTACGGCCGGGGTGGTGACTCACCGAGGGTGCTAGGCGGTTTGGAGTTACCCTTTTTTCCCAACCTGGGTCTAGAACGTCGCTTGAGGTTTCGCTGTAGGACCTTGCTCAGCGTGGCAGAGAACACAAAAGTTTGTAAATCGTCGCTCCGTGGTGAGTCCGCGTTACTTTCATCGCTATTGGGTTCTGGTTCAATCTCATCCTCTCTGAATCAGGCCTGTCAGGAACGAGTTCGCACCAGGCCGATGACCTCACTTTGATTGGCGGATGGTGAGACGGATAATATTGTCCATCTCAGCAAAGTGTCCGGCTTCGATCATGCGATCTGCCTCGTCCAACACAAGAACCTTGATGTTCCGAATTTGTTGTACCAGGCCTTGATCCTGATCGAAAAAGAAACAAGAAAAGTCTTTTACTTGATTCACGAACGCGAGGACAGCTTCATCAAGCACGCACCTCTTCGAGAGTATCCCATAACCGTCCGGGTGTTGCAATCAAAACGTCGACTCCGCGATCGAGAATCCGCCGTTGTTTTTGCGCCGACATACCTCCGACTAGAACGGCAATGCTGACGAGGGGTGGCGCATGTGCATGCCCCTTTTGCTTGGTGGTGCCCCGCGCCTTGGATAAATCCACATCCTCGGATTCTCCCTTGAGCGCAGGATCAACGGCCCTGGAAAATGCATTGAGATGATCTGAAACTTGGATTGCGAGTTCTCGGGTTGGAGCGAGGATGAGGGCATGGAGGTTGCGTCTTTGGGTAGGGAGTCTCGGCTGTGAGAGGATGTGATGGAGAATAGGTAGCCCGTATGCGAGGGTCTTGCCTGATCCCTACGAGTACCTGTGTCAGAATTGGCGAGGACGGCAGAGTGAATGAGGGATACCGTCTCGGCCACACCGATGACATCCCGGTTGGAGAGCGCAAACGGAAGTGCTTGTAATTGGATTGGTGTAGGGGATGTGAACGATTTTTTATGTAACACCTGGAGGAGGTGAGGATGTAAATTAAACGAACGCCATTTAGGCAGGAGTGAAGCTAGACTCAGTCATATCGAGACCAAGCGGAAGGAGAAAAAAATTCCTACGATCAAATGAAACGGTAGCAGATGGTTGAGACTCTATTATCAGGCTGGCGGGAGGCTCCACAGCTGACGGTTCGTCAACCGCAACGCTGTCCGGAAGCTCCAAGACCTACGCGCATATTAGACGTAATTCCGACAGGCCACATAGAAGGCGAACGAACGTTAAACTTGACAACTTTTCCCCCATCTTTTTCCTCGTAGACGATCTCGACGTCGTCGACCTCTTCGAGTTCGAGAATGCCGTCGTCGCCTTCGAGGCCGGTCTCGACGGGTCTCGCGACAGATTTCCAGGGTAAGCGGTCGAGCGATCCGTACTGGACCTTGACTTTTTTGGCTGCTGAGAAGGACTGTGTAAGTGCTTTTCTCTTTGGCATGACTTGTAAATGAGATTCTCAGGTTCCCTTATGGACGAGATGGCTGTTTGGCAAGACCTTCTGATCCAAACACGGTTTACTATAAATGGTGCTCCATGCTATGGCTTCGTCTCGGTTTACCCAGGGACTTGATCTAAACCCGCCCCTCGTCCCGCTGACCATTCCAAGTCGTCTGTTGTCGCAGCGCTCGCCGAGCTACCCTTTTCTTGCGTCGCTATTCCTTCTAGTTTGGGCGGTAAGTCAGGATTATGTCGTGTCACTTGTGCGGCGACACCTCATGACCCACATCCTGGAAGACACAGCACTCCTATCATGGCCCCACTATCAGCGCTCCCAGTGGAAGTTTGGAGGCACATCTTCTCCTTGCTTATCCGAGTCCCCGGCGTACTGCAGACTGATCGACTCGACCCCTTCTCCGAGACTTGTGATTCCGATGTCTATTGGAACATGACACCGTCTACCCGGTTACCACTTCTGCTGGTCAACAAAGACTGGCATTCAATCGTATCAGAACTCATTCACGAGCATATCCATCTCACTTGCTCCAAGCAAGTCGTTATCTTTGCCGACCGTCTCGAACAAAGCAAGGCCATCGACGGCGTTCGTGCCCTCGGATCGCTAACCCGCCGCGTGGATGTCCAACTCTATAACCCACGACCAGACGACGCGAGCCATCTCGCCCGTCTCTTGCGGTGCACTCCCAACCTCGAGATATTCATCAACAGCAACTTTTACATGTCACTAACGCCCAGTTCGCAGACCGTTGTTCCTCCCACGCAAACATCTACCGAAGTCATACAAGCGCTCCTCATGACGTGCCCGCATTCCCTGCGCAGGGTGGAGTGGACTTGCGACGAGAGTCCAGGCTGGAGCGACTTGTTGGACATCCTGCGGGATTTGCACGGTCTTCGAAGTCTCACCCTGGCCAATATACACGGTTCATTCTCCGAAAAGCCCCGTCAGGAGCACCTCATCCTTCCACACCTCCGAACCCTGATATTAGGTGACAGCCCCTCATTCTGTCACGCATCTCTGGGGAACGTCCCGCTCAATACCCTCCTTCTCATGCTCTCCAAGTCCTCTGATCAACTCCCTCGCCTACGCCGTCTCGAAGGCTTTTCTCCGTTCAGCCCCGATTTCTTGCAAACACATGGACACAAGATTCGCATCGTGAGGACCGTCGCTTATACCCCTCTCCTGCCAGAAATCATCGCCAAATGTCCCAATCTCGAAACATTTGTCACCATCTTCCCACACCAACAACTCGACAATCTCTACCACCCCTCTCTCGAACGCATCGGTATCTTTCCCATCAGCGAAGACCTCGTCGGTGTCCCCGTCCAGATATTCGCCGCGTACATCATGAAACCGCTCGAGGATCTGATGTGTCAGATTGAAGAGTCGAGTCTACCCAAACTGGCACAGATCCGGATTCGCAACACGGGAACGCTGGCGGGGGTCGTGGAACATGGGCGCTTCATCCAGAAGTGGGGGCATCGCTGGAATGCCAGGGGCGTGCGGTTTGATGATAAGGATGGGAATCCTTTTGAACCAGAAATCCCAGGCAAAACACGCGACGGCCTCGAGGCGCATCGTTTCCGTCCCAAGCATCCCTGAATATATATATATCTTGTTGTGATTGTCGCCCGTTGGTTGATGGGTTGGTGCACATGTTCGTGTTGTGCTTTTTGGTGCCTTGCTTTACCCTATGCGTATCGGTATATCAAGTGTTTTTGATACACAGACATTCATCGTACCGCTACTAGTATGTTTCCGGACTTGGTTGCTCTATAGTCGTTTGCATTTCCCATGATACAAGATAACTATTTGCATCAGTTCCTACGCCATGCAAGTGTAACAATAAGTTAAATTAGGAAAACAAGGGAGCGTGTGTGGTGTATCAAAGCGCATATTGTCCGTGTGTGCCATAGCAAAAGAATGTGTGAAGGACCTGCTTCAAAGCTTCAAGCTTCAAGCACGATCCGTTATTAATACGAGCGTGTTGCGATGATCCTAACGAACACGGAAAAAGCGTCAGCCACCGACCCATCGTGTTCACGAAACCCCATTTACTTCAACTTATGTTTCCCGGTCTGGTGCCGCTTGAGCAACCTTGGGCCGCAGCTTGACGAGCCGGCCCGTCTTGATCTGCTTCCCCTCCCTCCTAAAATACCGCTCCGTCTCAAACGACCAGTGCAAGCTCCCTACGATCCAGTCCGCGAGCCCGTCGACGTACACGCGGACGTCTGCGTCGATCGCGGGGCCCCACGACGGCAGGCAGG
>JBBPQR010000132.1:0-17535 GCA_038092615.1 Boletus sphaerocystis | reverse complement strand
AGGGACGTGACAAGCTTGTGTGCCTTTTCAATCGCCCCCAGGAATGTGTTGGCGCCGATCTCTGGCTCCTCAAGCCCGACCGTGTCAAAGACGCAGACTGGTACATCTCCCGGGAGGCTAAACCGATATTGCGTCGCTTGTAGCGTGCAGGCCGTTAGGTTTGGGGATGTTCCCGCGACCTCTTTCCCGGCTAAGAGGTTGATTACGGAGCTCTTTCCGACGCCCGTTTCTCCGAAAATAATGACGTTTTTGGATATACCAGGCCCTGCGTCACTGCCGGCAGAACATTCTTGAGCAGAGGTATTGTTTTTTTCCCATTCATTCCATCCCCCGACAATCACTTTAGGATCGCAATCTAAAAGTCATTTAAGGATGAAAGTGTAGATAACTCGACCAACTTACCTTCCTGCATTTTCACAGTACTGCATGTGGACTTGTATGGTGGTCCATTTGGTGGTGCCTCTTTCTCCACTGGCTGGCTGGATGATGATTTGTGTACAACACTAAGCATGTCGTATCTCTAATGGTCGCTTGGATCCACTTGATGTAGGAGCGAAGCAAGTGGTCAGAAGACGAGAAGGATTGGGTGACACCGTACAGGTCACAGCCGTGATCCAACTATATACCTGAAGGTGTGAGAGCGTCCACTGTGATGCAACGCTGAGTCCAGAAGAGAGCGCTCGTGCCATGGAGCTACTCTTGATTATGGGCGAGCCGCATCGAGATAATGGGCTTGGGGTTGTGGCCAGTGCCGTCATGGTCAGGGATAATAATTGGTCTTCGTGGTGGCCTCATGACAAGCCAATCCACTACGCAGCAACAATGAGCGTTTGAGCACGCATAGCGACCGAAATAGAACAGCAAGTTGAGAAGAAATTTTTATTTGGCGACTGCCAGTGGGACAATGATAAAATTTCCTGATGTGGAGTTCTGTTACGTACAAAGGAATGGGAATGTATCCTGAGGTCAGATCAGAGGCGGCGGAAGTAGAAGCCCCCAGTGGAGCAGATTTGAGAGCTTAAAGTTCATGTTCATGTCGCCTTTCCGCACAATCAAACTCACCAATCATCGTCCACGAAAGAGCCAGACACCTGAGTTTGACACAGCCGGGTAGTGAGTGATAGTCGGACATTGACAACATGCTGCAGCGCTTAAACATTGACACGCACCCGCAATGATCCCTAATGCAGTGGCTTCAAAGCGCTGTGGGACAAGCTACGTTTTGATGGAGAACGAGTAAGTAATAAATTCACATTACGCCATCCGCATGATCTGAGTCTGCCGGGGAGTTTGTCTTCTTTTACTAAGTTAGGTATTACTTCCTGTGTATTTGGTTAGGAAATAAGTTAGGTAGCTTTTGCTATGACCTGGCGTCATAGTTTAAACGTTTACATGATGTATGCCGTGGCAGTGATGCTTTGCCATCCTCTTTACTAGTACAGGTCTTTGTTCACTCCGAACCAACCTGGAGTAAGAATGTCACATTAACCTGCCAATTGATACTAAGCTAGAGATGCAGCCTGAGTCCGTTATCCTATATCCATACGAGCTTGCGCGAATAATGCTACGAGTACTACTGCGTCAATCGTTTCTCTTCCCTTCCCCCGCGAGCATCTCTGCCAACCTCTGCGCCTCGAGATTCCTGAACAGTTCCTTATTTGAGGGACGTCTTCCTCTTCAAATATAACACCAGCCTGTTAATGATGATGGCGAACCAACTCCACACGTCCTGTGTGTAAGAAAGGTTAGGATTGTTTCAAGTTAGTAGCTGAAGCGCTGTGGCCTTTGAACGAACCTCACAATGACTCAAACATCATGATCTAAAGAAAAGAAAAACGTATTCTAATGCCCAACCTCCTGGTGTGCATTATGGTCTACAACATGAACCTCCTCCCTGGACAGCGATCAAGTAAAGATGGCGAGTAGAGCAATTTTTGTTTCGGACGTACATCTGCATCATGATACGTCCATGTTTTATTGACCCGGAGCCTGCTCCCGGCATCGAACAACGAAAGAGGTAAAGGTGAACGGCCCTATGTTCCCTTTTGCGACGGTATTTTGTCCTAAGAACACTACTAACTATGATGCGAACACCGTATTCTTTTGGAACGTCGTCCGTCGTCGACTTCATTGCAGGTCCTGAACTCCTCCACGCGGGATTAGACAAGGGACTCAAAAGGTCGAGAGGGCCATTCCTGCAAACGAAGCGAAACTTGAAAATATTTATCCAAGGGCTGTCACATGGGCACGGGGGGAGCATAAACCTACCATCTACCCTGTGCAAATAGGCTCGCAAACCTACTGCAGCGCAATTGCATCCTATTCGATCTTGGAGCACGAGGCAAATAAGATAGAAACATGATGTGAAAACTTGAAGGCGTCGAGTATCCCTGGCTCCTCGCCGGACCATTAAGCACTCGTTTATACCGTGCGTATTGACCACGTTTCCCGCTGCCTTCCACAGGAAGCTTTCTGTGGGAACCAGGGAAACTCCAAAACAATATGGAAGCTGAGCGTTGATCGTCGGCTAGTACGACGGCTACATGGGAGCGGTCGCTCAGGTCCATATCGAGCCCTCTCTAAGGATTACGGCTGCTGGCAAAAAAATTAGGAGGTTGAATAGGCGATGAATAGGCAGCACGGGTTTGTCTAGGTGGAGAAGCGTGCCGTTATACGACGGGCGGGCATGCTCAGACAACCTTCTAGTTCATTTCAATCGGCCCCCTAATTTCCACTCCTCCACACATGTTGCGATAAGGGATAAGGTGGGTTCCACCAGTTAGGGTTCTTTTTCAAACATTTTTTTACTATACAGGCCGGTGTGTGTCCTGGCGACTTGAAAGCTTGAGTAATTATTCATGTATTCATCATGATCCACGGATCTTGTCACTACGCCCCATGCATTCCACAAAACAAGGTTGAGCGAGAAACGAGTGACCATACCACAAAATTTCTGCTCCATTTAGTACATTTAGTATGACGGAGACCCATCCTGGTGCGTCGGCTATGAACAAGGGAATGCATGGAATGCAACGGCACGAAAGGCAACTCTTACCATCTCATCCACAGCTAAATTTTAATCTCTTTGTCGGGTCGACGGTAAGTCATCCGCTCGTGTAGTTCCGGTTACGGGACTAGAACAGGAGACGAGCGGGATGATCGTTTACATGCCTGAGATCATGCACAATGCTAGGTGGGTGTTGAGAGAGTACTTATACATCGAAGACTGCACCAACGTCTAGCGAAGATGAATCAGTGTGTCCACCTTCCTCGTAAAGATGTCGCCCCGTATATTGATTCCGCGCGTTCGGGGTCCACAAATTCCAATTCTTCCACCAATCCCACTTCAGAACAGCAAGAAGAGGTGATGTTGACAATTCTTCGCTGCCTACAGCGACTGACGGTTTCTTGCATCGCGCATCGTAAAGATTTACACGCCCAATATCGTGCTCTTTGGTGAAACAGGGGCGGGAAAGTCGTCCATTATCAACCTCATTGCAGATCAGAAACTCGCACACACCTCGAATAGTGCTCTTGGGTGTACATTCCAACATCAACAGTACACTGTCACACTGGACAGGACATCGTGCGCACTCTGGGACACTACGGGACTGGATGAGGGAAGCGAGGGAACAGTTCCTGCCGCCGTTGCAGAAAGTAATCTGAGAGCGCTGATCCAAGGACTGGCACGCACCGGGGGAATTCACCTAGTTATCTATTGCACCCGTGCCAGCAGGCTCACGAAAGCACTCCAGCACAACTACGACCTATTCTATGTCACGGTCTGTCGGAAGAAGGTGCCTGTTGCATTGGTCGTCACTGGCCTGGAGCACCAGCAAGGGGAGATGGAGACGTGGTGGGATGAAAACGAGACGGTCTTACGACAGTCTAATATGCGGTTCGACGCACATGCATGCGTGACGACGCTTGATGTCGAAGATGATGTTATACAGGAACGCCGACGTGATTCCCAGAGACAGTTGCGCGAGCTCGTGGTTAGATATTCCAGGCCCTCGGGTTGGAAAACGGAACCGTCGTTCCTATCGCGGGTCTTGCCTATGCTTCGCACTGTTCTTCAAAGTACATCTTCCACGAGTAAACAGGGAAATACCCAGACTATACGGAAGGTCATCGTCTGTGACGTGGCCGAAGAGACCCCTGTCGAGCTCTTGCCAGGGATTGCCGCCGTCTGGGAGAGGTGCGTGGGACGGATTGGTGATGCACAATACGAGCTTGTTCGAATGGACAAGGATGCCCTCCAGACACCCAGAATGTTGGAGGACATTGCAGGCATGGGCGCGCCGGGCGTACTCGTATTCTACACCTCCGCTCTGCTCAGCACCCGCATCTCCCCAACGGACGTTGACGCACTGAGGGCTTTTTACGATATTGCGGGTGGACAGACATGCCCGGTAATCGTCGTACTGCGGGGCTGTGATGATAAAGAGGCCGCCCAGACATGCTGGGACGATATTGCCTCACGCTATAGCGACATTCAAGCATATATTGTCCCCCTTCCCAGCGCAGTGAATGACCAGCCTGGCGCGCGAGCAATGCTGAACGAGACGATCAAAAAACTATGCATCGAGCACGTCGAGGTCAAGATCTCAAGTTCCCGACTCTGGAGAACGTACAAAGCTGGAAAACGATTACTTGCGGGTGTGCGTGTTGGGGGGTCAAGGCGGGGAACCCGACCCACTCCGAGTCCAATCACCTGAGTCGGCCCTCAGGTCGGTAAATCGGGCATGTCACCGTGTAAATCTTGTTGTGTGTACTACTACATATCCCTTGATACAATTTTGTTTTCAACCTTCCCTCGAAGTTGTATCAAACAGATCACGATGAATCAATCACCTTGTAATTGTATAGAAAGCCTAATGGCCGTGCTCTTTTGGACTACCAAAAAAGGTCATCGACGCTCATAGACCTCAATCACTCCTAGAGTGTTTTTTTCAATGACCTCGTGACTCAAACTTTGCACTAGTTGCAATTAGACTCCCTAGTTTTGTGCTTGTGACATCTTACATTTAATAGGGGATCTCAAAGTTGCAAAATCTCACCAGACGTAAGTTAAGCGAACCTCAGGTGACAGCCAAGATGATGTGCGTGTGACAAATGTGTCACATATTCAAGCTCCGAAGTAGTTACAACACAGCCGCCATATGGCAGCACCTTTGAGCTCCAATCAAAACACTGCTGGCCCATTAGTCACCAGTTACCATGTGATGCTGACACAGTTAGTATCATGTGATCCCGGGCCAAAGTGCTCCTAATTAAAATAGATAGGCCACACACTGTAAATACAGCTTGGGAACCTAGCAACAAATTATAAATAGCTAAGGCCTGATATAAAGGCTAGTAGGACAATCTGGGACCCAAGCAAAATGCCTTGCATCTCTGAGCGACAGAAACTACTTAATACCCTCTCCTGTGCTAGGAAAGAGCTAGAGGTTCAAATTTTTGTACAGATACTGCTTGATGCAGTAAATGTGAAACCGGATGGTGAGCTTGGACACTTTAAGAACGAGGAAAGCCTAAGACAATAGGCCTGACAAGTGACTGTATAGAGACGATGCGTTGGTGGAGAGTATCGATGACAACGATGAGTTCGACGTGGAATAAGGCAAGTGGTATTTCAATCTGATAGGTAAAGAGCATCCGTTGACGGGGATGAATCGGCAAGTGCAATGGTAGGAGTAGTAATCGAAATGTCCAGGCCCCCAAGGGAGAGTAGACAAGTGAATAGGACTAAGGAAAAGACGACAGAAGGGAATGGTATATATATGATACTAAGGGAGTTTAGGGTAGGTCATCTGAGTCCTAAATACTCGAGGGCCGGTGAGGGAAAGTCAATGATAAGGAAACATGAGGGAAACGCAAGGTAACCGTGAGGCGTAACATTATAGATAAGACGAGAGTCTGGACCAGGTCTAGACTTGAGTCACGTGTTGTCCCACGGTCATGTGTGAGGTCACGTGACGGAGAAGAGCAGAATGTCACGTGATCTGAAAAGGAGTAAGTCAGGTGACTTGGTCACGTGACTATGAAAGTGAAAGTTGTTAAGTACGATTAGGTGAAGAAAATGAAAAGCGTAGCGTATGGGTCCTGAACTATAACAAAATGCTGAATCCTCTGCTATCTCTTCTACAGAAAATTCCACTGGTAGCTCTAGCTCATCTCACTCCCACTCTGAGTCAACACATTCTGGCTCAAATAGCAGTTCTGTCACTGAACATTCTTCAGACTCTACTACTGTCACTCTAGTAATGACATTCCTATGCAAGCACTTCTAGCAAACTTCTATGATGCTATCATAGCACAGGAAGATGAAGGCAGAAAGGCACATGTTCTTCAGGCCCATCTTCACTCTACTCAGATTTCACAGCTCCAACTTCTTGATGAATGGCAATTGAATAATCCTAGGCTTTTTCAGCACAAGCTAAGAGTTTCATTTAATGTCTTTGTTAAGATCATTGAATATATTCAAGATCATTCTATTTTCCACAATAATTTCAACTGTTCATAGCTTCCTGTTCAGATCCAGCTAGCAATTTTTCTCAATGCTGCTGGCCATTATGGCAATGCAGCTACCTCACAAGATATGGCAGAGTGGGCAGGTGTCTCTGTAGGCACTGTTCACAACTGCTATAAGAGGGTAATGGTTGCTATTCAAAGTAATCATGATAGCATGACTCACTTTGACTTGAACAAGCAAAAGGATTATGAAGACAGACAAAAGGTAAATAATTTAACACTTCTACTACTACTAATCTATCATTTTGCTTATATATATATAATATCAGGCTCAAAGATATGTGAAAGAAAAAACATGTTCTTAATGGAAAGGGGAATTTCTATGTGTTGATGGAACACCATTCAAGCTTTTTCAAAAGCCAGGCTGGCATGGTGAAGGATTTTTTGATAGGAAATCAAACTATTCACTATCTAATCAGGTAAGTAATTTCACATTTATTTTATTCTATTATTTATTAGTGGTTAAAGGTTGTGGTCTTTCCACACAATCTGCGGATTGTGGACTATGTCATTAGAGTTCCTGCTAGCCTCCATGATTCTACAGCCTTTCAAAACACCCAGGTTGCATGCTTTTCTGATCATTTTTTTTTTGGCCAAAATGAATGGCTTTGGGCTGATAGTGCATATGGCTGTCAGCCTTGGTGTGTAGTTCCATTCAAGAGGCCATCTGAGGGAAGCTTGACAAGATCCCAAAAGACTTTCAACTTCTATCTATCCAAAGTATGTATATTTATATATGGTAATTTTTCAACTAAATAATTTTTATTATTCTAGGTGTGAGTTCATTCAGGACACTTCTTTACATCACTCAAAGGTCAATTTCAATCACTTCGTGACCTTCATATTCAAATTCAGAAAGATGAGGATCTCAAATATGCAAATTCTTGGATATGAAGCTTTCTTATCCTTCACAATATGATCATAGAGATTGAAGAACAGCTTGGATTGACAGCATCAGCAAGAGAATTTGCTGCTGAGTATTCTGAGGAAGGGGTTGATGAAGAGGATGAAGGAGGAGGAGGAGGAGGAGGAGGAGGAGGAAGTAGTACAGTGGAGGACACTAGGCCAGCAGTATTGTCACTCACTTATGCAGCACTTACTTCAACAACTATAACAACAGTCCAAGTCAAATGGATTGTAGGTATCAAGATATACAAAGTGTTACGCTTGGCCCGAACTGAAACCAGATGAGGACTTTACTGATCGAGGAGGACCTAGAACTATAGGTTGGACAAGAGATTCAATGGAGACAACGCGTTGGCAGATGGTATTGATAATGATGTGGAGGTAGACATGGAAGAGGGCTAATGGTATTTCAATTTCGTAGGTAAAGAGCATCCAATAACGAGGATGAGATGGCTAAGTGCAATGGTAGAGATAGGAGTAGTAACAAGTGTCCAAGGCCCCCAAGGGAGAGTTAGACAAGTGAATAGAACTGGGGAAAGACGATATAGAGATAGGGTTTATATATGTAAGTACGGTGCTTTAGGGTAGGTCATTTGAGTCCGAAAGTATTGAGGGCCGGTGTGAGAGAAAGAAGCAAAGAAGAAAGATAAGGAACATGAGGAGAACACAAGGTGTCCGTGAGGCATGACATCATAGATAAGACGATGGTCTGGACTGAGTCTGGACCAGAAGTCACGTGGTTCCCACGGTCACGTGACGATGAAGAGCGGAATGTCACGTGATCTAAAGAGGGGTAAGTCAGGTGACTTGGTCATGTGACTGCGAAAGTGAAAATATGTTAAGTACGATAAGTGAAAGAAAATGAAAATGTAGCGTGAAGGTCCTGAACTATAACACTACCCCCCATTTACCAGCTTCAAGATCCAGTCTCAAGTTGGTGAATTCCGAATAGGAGGGACCGAACGGAGAGAAGAAAGACATAAATTGTTCTTCGGAGATCCCGCGGATAGGATGTGGTGCCATGGGATGAGTTATATGAAAGTTGTTTATAGCGTCTTGGGCGCGTTTGAGATTTACGGCAGGTTTCCAGGTGCGATCCACCTCGTCCCATCCTTTCCAATGGATGAGGTATTGCAATTTTCCATGGTAGAGACCTGATTGGATGATGTAGTCCACTTCGTATTCTTCGTGATGGTCTTCTGTCATGGTAACGGCATTTGGTTTGTACACGTTTTGCCCGACTAGCGGGGCTTTATAAGGTTTTACGTGAGAAATGTTGACGGTAGGGTGAATAGATATGGAGGAAGGGAGGACAAGGGTGACGGCATTAGGGAGGATGGCGGAGATACGATAGGGGCCAATGAATTTTTGTGTTAATTTATAGGCAGGATAAGGGAGAGATAGATGATCCGTGGAGAGCCATACAAGATCACCAATGGTATATGTAGGGGCGGAAGAGCGTTTGGATTCTTGTGCGTGCGACATCCAATTGTGTGTTTTTTGAAGTGTTTCTCTAATCTCATCATGGGAGCGTCCGAGGGTTTTAGAAAATGACCCCCCAGGGGTTTTAGTGGATGTCGTGGGTTCTGATCCCATGCGAGGTGCGTAATTGTGTGTGACCGAGAACAGCGAGGTACCAGTTGCCGTTGTGATGGCGTTATTGTGCACAAATTGAGCCATCTTTAGCATAGATGCCCAAGAATCCTGATTTTTTGCCACGTAGGCCTGTAAGTATGCGAGGATCTTCCGATTGACCCTTTCCGTTTGTCTGTCTGTCTGTGGATGGTACACCATTGACAGCTTCTGCTGTATGCCCAAGACTTTGCACAACTCTCTGGTAAACTCCGAGACGAATTGTGGTCCCCTGTCGGATAAGATAGTGTTAGGAAGTCCGTGGAGACACCATACGTGATCACTAAATAGAGAAGCTAAGTCCGAGGAAGAAGTGGTTTTCATACAAGGGAAAAGAACAATTTCTTTAAAAAAGCAGTCCACAATAACCACTATAGAATCAAAGCTGAGAGAAAGGGGAAGTCTGGTTACAAAATCAATGAAAATATCTTCCCATAGGTGGGAAGTGACAGGTAAAGGAAGGAGCTTTCCTGCCAGTGGCTTTGACAAACCCTTCGTGAGGGAGCACACCTGACAATGTTCAATGTAGGTAGAAATGTCTTTGGCAGTGCCAGGCCACCAGTAAAATTTTCAAATGGAAGCAATAGTACGGTCACGGCCAGGATGGCCAGCGACTAGAGAATCATGAAAAATAGAAATTAGTTCATTGCGAAGAGAAGGGGGCACAAAGATAATGCCGTTCGAATTTCTGAAAAGTCTGTCTGTTGCATAGTATTCATATTCATTGACTGTATCAACGTTCAACCTAGAAGATTCCATGCATAATTTAGTTTCAAAGTTTGGGGTGAGAGATGTGGAAGAAATGGCTTGAACTCCTGTGGAGCCAAACCCTTTGTCATTTCATTCTGACTCGTCAAGAGTCTTTGATTCTGATAGTGTTGGGTTTTCTATTTTTTCAATAATTAGTTGTGCGATGTGGTCAAATTTAGAAACATGGAAAGAGGAATTGGAATGGTTGAAGAGAATTACACCAATTTCTCCCCTATAATCGGCATCAATGACTCTGGCCATGACGTCGATTTTATGTTTGAAGGTGAAGCCTGAGCGTGGTGCAATTCTCCCATAAGTTCCAATGGGGAGTTGAATCTTGACATGGGTGGGGATGAGTTTCTGATTGTGGGTGGGGATGTCAAGATCGGCGGTGGAGTATAGGTCAAAACCTACAGCGGAGGTAGAACCCTTCGAGGGTAAGCAGGCATTGGGGGAGGTGAGTTCAACAGGAATAGATAATGAAGAGGAACGAAGAACATTGGAAGTAAAAACAGTGATGTTCTCATTCAATTTATTGACGGCGTTGCCATGGTCTGGGCGATGAGACAAAGCATCGGCACGACTGTTTGTGTTGCCGGGCTTGTAAATGAGGGTGTAGTTGAACTCTTGCAAGAGTTCGTGCCATCGCGCCTGGCAACCAGAAAGTGTTTGTGGCTTTTTCCAGTATTCGAGATTTTTGTGATCTGTCCAAATCTCAAAATTAGCCTTTCCAATGAGGTAATGATGCCACTCCTCAAGAGCGCGTATGATAGCAAGCAACTCCTTGTCATAGACTGGGTAGTTGCGTTCGGCAGAAGAAAAAGAATGAGAAAAAAAGGCACAAGGGCACCATAATTTATCCTCCCCTAGGACTGATAACACTGCACCCGAGGCAATGTTGCTAGCGTCTGTTTCAATGTGCATGTCTTTAGAGGAGTTGGGGAATGCCAAAAGTGGTGCGGTGGTGAATTGTTTTTTGAGCGTGTCGAACGCCGTTTGTTGTGCCTCCCCACAGGTATAAGGTATGTTTTTCTTGGTGAGGTCGTTGAGGGGGCGGGTGATCTGTCCAAAACTGTTAATAAATTGTCGGTAATAATTACATAGTCCGAGGAAGGACTGGAGTTGTCTTAATTTGGTAGGCACTGGCCAATCAAGGATGGTGTTGACCTTTTTTGGTTGCATGCTGACACCATCGGCTGGAACTGTCATGCCTAAGAAGTCGACTTTGTCAGCATTAAATATGCATTTTTTGGGTTTTGCGTAAAGGTTGTTCTCGCAAAGCCTACGGAGAACTTCCTTGACAACCTCGGAGTGCTCGTCGTCGGATTTGTTTTTTGTGTAAATACACATATCATCCAGGTAGACGATGATGACAGCGTACATGTCGTTGAATATGTCGTTCATCATCTGTTGGAAGGTAGGTGGACTGTTAGTCATGCCAAAATACATTACAACGGGCTCATAAGCCCCGAGCGGCGTTACAAACACAGCTTTCCACTCGTCGCCTTCTTTGATGTGAACGTTGTTGTATCCCCATCTGAGATCGAGGCAGGTGAATTTGTCTGCGCCTTTAAGGCAATCGACGAGTGCTGAAATGAGTGGAAGAGGATATGAGTTTTTAACTGTACCCTCGTTTAAATAGCGATAGTCCATGATGAGATGTTTTTCACCAGTCTTTTTTGGAATGAAGAATACTGGTGCTGTTTGGGGAGACTTGGAAGGGCGGATATAGCCCTTCTCTTGCTCAGAAGCTATCAGGTTACAGACTTCTTCTAATTCAGCATCGGAAAGGGGAATTACCCGACCATTTTTGGGCACAAAGTCGGGTTTGAGATCAATGGCATGGTCCTAGGGTTTGCGGACCGGCATCCGTTGTGATTCGTTTTTGCTGAAAACGTCAAGAAATTTGTGATATTGGGGAGATACCTTGTCAGCGAGGCCCTCCTCAATGGAACGTATGGAGGCATTCCAGATGCCGTGGACGAGGTTTGCTGCATTGATCGTGACACAGTTACGTGTGCAGCAACAGAAGTTAATCATTTTTTCAACCCAGTCGATGAGGGGGTTGTGACGTTTAAACCAATTGTAACCTAGATAAATTTTTATGAGTACCCAAATTTGTTACCAAGGTGTCAATGCCTTTGAAGTGTCCTTGATAAGATAATACTAAGGAGACGTAATCAGTAATATTGCCGTGTGATGACATTGAGCCATCGGCATTAGAAATAGAATGAGGCAGAGATAATTTCTTGGTTGGGATACCGAGTAACTGTGCCCATTTTTTGTCTACAAAAGTTCAGCATGCGCCAGAGTCTAGTAGAGCCTTTTCTGTTGTTTTTTGCCATTTGTCATTGTTTCTGTAATAGATATCCATGGGGATTTTGAATTCGTCACCATCGGGAATGATCCTAAGGTTAAGGTTAGTAGGGGAGGATTTTAAAGAAGAAAAAGATTTGATAGAAGTATTTTTTATTTTTTGCGGAGAATTAAGCACACTTTGTTTTACTTCTGGCGCCGCACTCAAGTGAGATGCTCCTTCAGAAGGCAAAGAAGAACTAGATAATACTACAAAGTTCGATGAGCTATTGTCAACTAACCCACCGTCCATCTCCCCTAAGACTGAAAACTGATTGTGAGAAGAAGAAGAAGAAGCATAAGTGAAAGAAGAAATATTGTCCTTAGCTGAATGAACACCTCCCAGGTTCACTCGGCCTTGCCTTTTCCCTTAAGTCCGTCAGCAGCTAGCTGCTGTGCTTGTGCTGTGAACATGTCATAATAGGAATGTCTTAGCTTCTTCTATCTGCCACGGCAGGGCAGATGAGAGTGCTGCTGAAGGCGCAGGATCGGAGGAGGATGGTACCGGGGTGATACTGGTAGTAGGAGCCAGTTCGATCTGGCAGTTGTTAGAACGTGGTGGAATATAACAGGTTTTACCTGTAGTTGGGTCAAAGACCGGGTGACCACAAGCATGGCAAGGCTTTTTACAGTTGCAGGAGAGGTGGCCGGTCTCCTCGCAGTTGTAACACTTGCAGGTTTCAGTTGTCGATTGGACAGCCTGCGTGTCCATCGGTGCCCTCTGACCGGGCTGCGTACTGACCTCAGTAAATTGGGGCTTGTCCCGAGGTCTGGTTGGGAGTGACTGGTGTTTGAGGCGCATAGTGGTGAACATTTTGCCGATCTTGTCGGCCTTGAGCTGCCAGTTGGGAAGATTGTCCTCGATGACGGGGCTGCGCATTGAGAGTTGGAAATATATTTGATAGTCGAGCCGCTCTTTGTAAAGTCGAAGAGGGCAGTGATGTCGACATCCTTTCGGAGTAATTCAAATTGCTGTGTGAAAACCTCCACCAGGAGGTTACCTTGTTTAAGCGCAATCAACTTGATGTACACTTCTTGTTTCAACACATCAATTCTAAAGAAATCCTCAATCTCCTTTTTTAGTGTTTCCCAAGACAGCCACATTAATGTGGAGGCCAAGATATCGGCTCCAAGGGTGGCATACTTTTCCATTGTGATGCGTGCAAAACTTTCGATGCTTCCGACCATGTGGAGGAGCACCACGGCGGAGCATTGTCGGTTATCTAGGCCCTTGTGGCATTGGACCCAGATCTCGATTCGGACCCACCAGGCCCAGAAGGTTTTCCGATTACTATCCCAATTGCCTGGTTCAGCAATAAGTTTTGCCAGTAATCCGGCCCTTGTGTGGTGGTCGAAGAGTGGCAAAAGGGGTTCGCTATCTGCATCAACACGGGAAAGTCGGGGAGCGAGTGCGGCGGCTTGGGCAGCGATGGATTGTCCCAGCATTTCCTGCATGGAGTTCATGGCCTTAATTACATCCCACCATATGGGACCGTCGGGTGTGACACCAGACATTCTGGGAGAGGAGGTGGCGATGGAGAGGGAAGAGATTATAGGTGAAACCGGATGGAAACCTGAACGAGCTAATCCTAATGAATAGGATGGCAAGTGACAATTCAGAGGAAGAGAATGGGAAACGTGCGTTCAAGGAGGAACGTGGTGACAAGAAGACGACGATGGACGAGGTCGGCTTTGACGCGGATAACGAGATAGAGATTGGCAATGGGGAAAATAGTGGTTACAATGTGGAGCATCCGTTTACGAGGATGAGTTCGGCAAATGCAGAGTAGGAAAGTAAGAGTGGTATACAAAGGTCCAGGCCCCCAAGGGAGAGTAGACAGATGAATAGGACTGGGGAAAGACGACGAGAGGGTACGGTATATATATGATAATAAGATGCTTTAGGGTAGGTCGTCTGAGTCCTAAATATTTGAGGGCCGGTGTGAGAGTGAACAAGATAAGAAGACATGAGGGAAATGCAAGGTAACCGTAAGACGTGACATCATAGATAAGATGAGAGTCTGGACTAGGTCTAGACTCGAGTCACGTGTTATCCCACGGTCACGTGTGAGGTCACGTGACGAGGAAGAGCAGAATGTCACGTGATCTAAAAGGGGTAAGTCATGTGACTAGGTCACGTGACTGCGAAAGTGAAAACGACTAAGTCTGATAAGATACAGAAAAGTGAAAATACGCAGTGTAAGGTCCTGAACTATAACAATAGGTGAAACTGGGATGGGTGACGAAGGAGGGAGCGGGGTCGTAGAACGTGAACCTCCCCTGGAACCATCCTCTGAGGGTGAAAGTATTTCGGATGTTTGGCCTTTTTAATGTGAGGCTGGCATTGGTGGCAGGCAGGAGCAGGCTTGACTGCAGGGGAGGGGGTGTGCAGACGGGCGTGTTCTGGCGCCTGAACTTGCTCTGGTTCGGGCGTTAGAAGAAGAGGTGTTGGGTGAGGGATGAAGTTGAAAGGACCCAGTGTGGAGTTGTTGGGGTCGATGTCTTCCGGGTTTTCCCACAAGAAATAGTTGGCGGGGGGAGGAGTGGGCTGACGGTTGAGAGTAAAAAATTCAAGGGCTGCTGCTTCTTGACGACATTCAAAACGGTTCAAGAAGTGAGTGCGCATGAAAGAACGGGGAAGGGCAACGTATCGGTGTTGGGCTTCGTGGCAGTCCTATTCAGGTGAAACCAGATGAGGACCTTACTGATCGAGGAGGACCTAGAACTATAGGTCGGATGAGAGATTCAATGGAGACGATACGTTGGCAGACGGTATCAATAACGATGTGGAGGTAGACATGGAAGAGGGCTAATGGTATTTCAATTTCATAGGTAAAGAGCATCCAATAATGAGGATGAGATGGCAAAGTGCAAGGGTAGGATAGGAGTAGTAACAAGTGTCCAAGGCCCCCAAGGGAGAGTTAGACAAGTGAATAGGACTGGGGAAAGACGATGTAGAGGTAGATTTTATATATGTAAGTATGGTGCTTTAGGGTAGGTCATCTGAGTCCGAAAGTATTGAGGGCCGGTGTGAGAGAAAGAAGCAAAGAAGAAAGATAAGGAACATGAGGAGAACACAAGGTGTCCATGAGGCATGACATCATAGATAAGATGATGGTCTGGACTGAGTCTGGACCAGAAGTCACGTGATGATGAAGAGCAGAATGTCACGTGATCCAAAGAGGGGTAAGTCAGGTGACTTGGTCACGTGACTGCGAAAGTGAAAATATGTTAAGTACGACAAGTGAAAGAAAATGAAAATGTAGCATGAAGGTCCTGAACTATAACATGAACAAGAACAAGCGAAGACCTGATGGGTGAAGATGAATAAGGACAAGCGAAGACCTGATGGGTGAAGATGACAGTCTTCCAAAGGAGACGAGTTAAAAGAGATGTTCTTTTCATGAGAATGTTGGAGATTTTCCAACTAGACGACAGGCCACTACCACGAAGGTAAGGCTTGAAGGTTGACAACAGTAGCTGTCAAGATGAGGTTTAGACAAGAGTGCCTACTCAGAAGTAGGGCAATGACTTAGAGAAGTCCAGGAGATGAGGAGAGGAAAAACAATGTATTGAGGCTAGAAACTCTGATAGGAGTTCAGGTAAGACTAGCATGCTGAATACATGCATGTATCTAGGGTTTATATATAAGGGCTATGAGGAAAATGACTAATCAAATGGAAGGGAATGGAAATGGAGAGAATGATTAGTCAGTGGGGTTAAAGATAGGAACAAAAGAACGATGTGACAGCATCAGCAAAAAGAGTAAGCAAGAATGAGTAAACACAAGTGGGAGGAATACTTGATGGGACCCTAATGGCCAAGTATGAGTTCAAGGTAAAAGGTTAGCATAGTGTTGAAATTATAAGTGAGTCATAAATGAGTCATGCTTAACCTAATCAATTAGGATAGCTTATGCTAATTGTGACTTATATGAGTCATGCCTAGTCCTTATCTTAATGACTAGAGAATGTTATCCTAATGCGTGACTCATCACCTTATATTAATTTCTTATCATAACCATATAATCTTATCTATCACATGAGGCGCTTACACTATTCATATTGGTCATAATGATATGATCTTATCGTATCTTTCTTACTCATCATTTGAGTCTTTATTTCCATTAACATCATGTGACTGGTCACGTGACCATCCGGTCATCTGTTTACGATCTTATCTATATCTTACCCCTAGGAGAAGTCACGTGATACTGGCACGTGACATGCTGATTAAACTGTTATAGTTCTGGACCTCACGCTATGTTTTTCACTTTTATTCATCTCGTCGTACTTAGCAAATTTTCACTTTTGCAGTCACGTGACCTAGTCACATGACATGACTCCTTTTAAGATCACGTGACTTTCCGCTCTTCCTAGTCATGTGACCTCACACGTGACCGTGAGACAACACGTGACTCGAGTCCAGACCAAGTCCAGACTCTCGTTTAACTATGATGTCACGCCTCACGGTTACCTTGCGGTTTCCTCATGTTCCTTATCTTTGTCTTTCCCTCACCTGCCCTCAACTATTTAGGACTCAGACGACCTACCCTAAACCACCCTAGTATCATATATATACCGTTCTCTCTCGTCGTCTTTCCTTAGTCCTATTCACTTGTCTACTCTCCCTTGGGGGCCTGGACACTTTGCTTACTACTCCACTTCTCTACCATTGCACTGCGCCGTCTCATCCTCATTATCGGATGCTACGTTGATACTTCGTTTCAATACCATCATCTACTTGCACCATCTCGCTCGTCGTCGTCATCGACACTACCTCGCAAACCGTCGTCTCCATCAGTTCCCTCGTCACTCCTGCCGATAAGCAGGATTAACTCGTCCAAGTCTCCATCCAGTTTCACTTGAATAGGACTCCCCTATTCATCCTTGCTGTGTTCATCCTTCATCTCATTTTATGTGTTCTCACTTCCTTTACCGCACCGAACGCCATCAGGAATTTAATGCTTTGGAATTCTACCGTAACTTCCATCTTCACCAAGGCACACCGCCGCCCGCCTCTTACACCCTCAAACAAGAGAACCCAGACGACATTGACCCCAATGACCAAACACCGGGTCCCTTCGAATTCGTCGATCACCCAGCACCTCGCGTCCTCACACCTGATGAAACAGCCAACCCCTTACCAAATGGAGCAGGTGCTTTCTAGCCAAGTTATGAGCCTAGGACTGGTATGAAGTTGGGAGAACTCCAAGAGAACAAGACTGAGGTTCTGTTGCGGAGCATCACTTCAACCATAATAAATAATGCCGAGCCCCATCAAGGGGATGGTTGGGGAGGGATGAGGAGTACGTGGAACGTCGTAAGGAGCCTTTTACTGTGGCATAACAGGCAAGAA
>JBBPQR010000131.1:0-17573 GCA_038092615.1 Boletus sphaerocystis | reverse complement strand
GCTTTAAGAGACTTTTTGGCTAGGAAACCTCGTCTTCCACAACTTCCAGACAAACAGTCAATGAATATTCCAAGGCCTGTGAGTTGTTTCTAATGATTAACTGGTTTGCAGATCACAAGAAAAAAAACATATATGCTTTTTACAGAGAGAGTTGGAAAATAATGGCCCCCCCCCGAGTGAGGTAGCTTTTTCCATTGAATATTATTTAAAGGTTTTGACATTAACCTATTGTAGAAGCCTGATTTTTCCCATAGTGATGATAGAGCAGTATCAGAGCCACAAGAACTGCTGGAACCACTGGAACCCCAGCCACGGAATCCAGAACAACTGGAACCCCAATTGCAACCGGAACACCCGGAACCACAGGAACCCGAACAACCACCATCGGAACTACTAGATCCGGAACAACAATCCGACCCCGGAGCCCCTCTATTTTAAGGGGTACAATCCAATTGAGTAAGGGTCACTACAGGGTAAAGGTAAGTATAATACCATAAATTCTATACCCTGTACCATGTAATTATAAAATGCACACATGCGCATATGGCGCATCTGCGGCTTTTTGAACCAATAGCAATGAAGAGGGTGACATTCCACGATCATTTTGACCCCTCATACATAGAAATCGGACCAGTAGATCACAAGATATGAATTAAATGATCTCAGTCACTGATCTGCTGATCAATCAACCAGATATGGAGTAACTGCTACTTATGTAAGGAAGACAAATATCTGACCAACATTCACACACACCCAGACCTATTGGGCGGCACCACCGCCCAATGGTGCAATGGGCATACACTTTTGTTTTGTGAATTGGACACCCTTCCCATGGTCCAATCAGAATGATTCTTTTTTTATCTGATAGCTGGGAATCCCACGGTCACGTGACAATCCGCAGGTATTACCATTTATGGTAATACCAGTTCACAATGTTACCAACAATCTTTGAGACTACAAAGTTGAAACATTACAAGTGGGGATTGGTGCGGAATATTGGACCATACCTCCAGTGGGGGAAATGTTTATAATCCATTAGGCTACAAGTCTGCCTCTGACACCCCCTGATTATTCCTTCATTTCCAAATCCTATCACCCAATCTATCATTTTAGAAAACCTAAGTAGTGTGGTGTATTTTAGCAGTAAACTCTGTGATGTTATGGTCTCAAAATAAGGCCACATGGCCCCCCACCATATCACAGTGTTCATACCACCGAGCTGCCATCATACTCTCCTGCTATGAATATATTTCTGCATTTTTCAAGAATGTGTTTTTGTAGCCTATTGCGGAACTGTGCGGAGTACATTTGGAGACAAAGTCACTTTTATTTGCATTCCAAACCCAATTCCACTTTCACATTTGTGACATTTCTATGATTAAGTGGTGTTTCAAACATTGTTGTTTTCCACCCAAATGCTTCTGGTATCAAGTGATTATAATATCGGGTATGCTTTGTCAGCAATGCGAGATCACCCCTGGTTAGTTAGGTTAGGTTGGTTAGGTTAGATGGGGGGACCCCCCGAGCACAGCAAGGGTGGGGGGGCGAAGCCCCCTTTAGGTTTTAGGTTAGTTTTTAATGTTAGTATCTATATACATAACCTGGCTTGTATAAATGCCCGAACGAGGTGTTATCAGACAAGCTACCTTACTTGCGATTACACTCGGACTTCACTACGAACGGTTTAATTTCTTATCTGTTATCTTATCTTATCAGATAACGTCACATGACCATCCGGTTATCTTGTTCTTAGATCTTATTTATCTTACCCTTAGGAGAGTCACGTGATCTGGCACGTAACATGCTGACATAGCGGTCCATGCTTACGACGTCATAGTCTAGGCGATGATGTCATCGTGACATCATACCTCATGTCCACCGCATGGACTCCTTCTATACCGGCCCTAGAGTACTTATCTCACGTCTGCCCTAAAGGGCTCCCTACCTATATATACCATACCCTGTACTCTAGATACCCCCAGTCTATTCACTTCTGTTCTGCCCGGTTCCCTACGTCTGAACCGCCTGGAGCATCATGTGGAGGGCTATTTCCCTCTTGCCAGTTATGCCACTGTAAAAGGCTCCTATGCACGATTCCTCGTACTCCTCATTGCCTTCGACCATCCCCTTGATGGGGTTCACCGTTATCTATTATGGTTGAAGTGATGCTCCGCAACACGAGGCTTTAGCGTGCCCACCTGCAGTCAGGGTGGGACCCCTTACAGATAAGCCCTGAATGGGGGGGACCCCCCAAGCGCAGCGAGGGTGGGGAGGGACCATGGAAGAGCTTAGGGATGCCCCCGGAGTGGTGAGCCCTCTTCAGGAAAACCTGAAGAGGCCAATCGTCCACCGCTTATTACTACACTCTCACATTTCATCACTGATCACGTACTTATTATTTTCCCTTATGTAATTACTTATCACCTTAATGATCGAAACATTACTGAAGAGCATACTAATTACGTGCTAGGTTTGTGGTTACTTATCAGCTTACTGATCATCTTCACCAAGTTGTACTGACCGCGCTACTAGCGTGGTCTTCCTTCCTTTCACTTCTAGCTCTCATCCCTTTCGTTAATATTGACTTCAATGGCATGTACAGACTACGCTGCGTGGAGGTGCTATAGCTGCATTTCCATTTGTTTCATGTCCATTCACTCTCATGTTTTTTTCCCACATCTCCCTTATTCTTCTTTGCCTCTGCTTCTGCCGCTCATCGCATGTGCCATCTGATCTAACAATCATTGCTGATCCCCATCTGTACAGAGCTGCTCTAGGTCTGTTTTCATTCGTTTCATCTCTGTTCACTACCACTGGTTTTTTTTTCACCTTAGCTACTTGTTGCAAAACGGTTGTTCCACCCCGAGTGCATTCCGAAATGTCGTTTGTCGATTCATTTTCATTGCAGGATGATGAATGAGCGATCGCAGCACTGAGACGATTCTACGCTCTCCGCGATGAAGCGGAGGACGGGGTGGCACACCATTCTTTGTCTTCGCAGTCAGTGTAAGTCATTTCTACGTGTAAATCTTTCCGCTGCCAACAACTTTACTAGCCTTCAATCCTCCGTGCCATTAATCTGGCATGCAAGCGATATTGGAACATTCGCTGCAGAACTACAGCCCACTTCCTTGGAAACTTTGGCCTCGTCGCATTCGATCATGAGTGAACAGTCAGCCTTCTCTGCACCCCCGAACCGTTATGATGTAAGTTCACATCGTCTCCTAGCTCCAAACATCTACGCACGATGGTGGCCACTTCTCTCACCACGTCGACAGACAACACTATTGTTCACCACCCCTCACCGCTTCCGATGCCTTGTAACAAATCACGATTGATACGAACGTGCCATCAACAGTGTCTGGAGAGTCCAGGGGCTGTGGTATCCTCGCAGACAAGGCAGAGTATGTCTTTGGACTTCTGCCTCGTTCTCCTGTTGGATCGATGGCGCGGCATGTTGTGTTGGGATGGTCGAAGAAGAGCACTGGCCAGAACACTAGTGAGAATAAGGAGAACAATATGGCCACTGGCAACATCAGTATTGGAGGTACGACTGCAGCAGATGTCTCGCAGGGGACGATGATGACATGAGTACCATCATCATTCTTGTGTTGCACCAATCAAAAGACTAACGATTGATGCAGCCCTACTGATGGTTTGCGACTAAATCGACCCAGGCCGAGAGGGCGTCCGGCACCAACACCAGCAAGGCCCAATCCTGCATAGTTGATTGTGATGCTGCGTGTCCGTTCTTCATCGACATACTACTGTCTTTCTTGCCATTTCTTGTCATCTATGTACCTATGCCTATCAAATTGTAAACTCTATGCTAAGCTTTTTTTTTCGAATCAATCAATGTGTTCCCGAGCTCGTTGGAATGATTCCCATTGGAGTCTTTACATTTGTCTTTTGCAATGGGAACAATATCATTGGTTGCAGGGATGCCCCTTGAATGGTGAGTCCTCTTCGGGCAAACCTGGCCATAGGCCGATTGCCTGCCCCTTTGGCCCATTTATTTTATTTGTATCACTACTCCCACAATGCTATGCATCTGGTCATCTGCAGCGGGCATTGCATTACTGATTACATACTTATTATTGTTTCTTATCACCGATGCATTTATTTATTACTGAACACGATACTGATCACCCATTGTATTTGTCTCTACTTATCACCTTACTGATCATCTTTGCGAGTCGTACTAATCACTCTACTGATCACGTTGCTTATCACGTGCAGTTGTTTGTGTTTGCACTACCCCTCCCTCACCATCGTATCGCAGGCCACATTGGATAATATCCGAGTAACACTCACCCGGGCCTAGGTAAGTTTACATTTGTATACAATAATACCGCGGTCCCCCTTCGTTTCGCTTCTAGCTGTCATACCCTTGGTTAATATCAACTCGGATCGTATGTGGAGGTCGTCGTGCATGGAGGTGGTCTAGGTGCGTTTCCCTTCTAACCATTCCCTTTCATGCTTTTTTTCACGTCTCCATTATCCTTCTATGCCTCCACCGCTGTGGCTCATCGTGTGCGCCACCGATCCAAGGACATTCGTTGATATCAATGGCGCGCAGAGGTGCTTTAGGCATGTTTCCATTCCTTTCATCTGCATGTACTACCTGGTCTTTTCCTTTGTTTCGCTTTAGCTCTTCTTGCTTCACCTGTCCCTGTACGCGGGCCCGACTGTCCTAGTCCCCTCGTATGTCAGGGCAGGTTCGATTTCCTTCCTCTCTCCCTGCCAGCGGCTTGGTTTCTACAGCAGTGTGAACATTGCCATGTCGCTGTGTTGCTTTATTGTTACTGCAGTTTTTGACCTCACAGTGCTTCAAGGTGCATACCCAATGTCACTACGCACAATGCTGCTCGGCAAATTCCCCACCCCGATGGCACCCAAGACACCAACTGCTTCAAACGGCCATGAGCTCAAGTCATCCTATGAAGAGCTCATGCTCAGTGTATGATGTGTCCTGATCCTCAAAGATTCACCTTTCTCGACCACCAACTTCCAGTGGGAAAACCTCTCAACAACTTTTTCATCGCTCCTGCATGCCCTCCATGATGTGTACACCATCAGTCCTCGCTTGTTTGCACTTTCCATTATAGGCCACTTTTGGTCTGCCATCGAGGGCCCACTCTCGCTCTATTTCTCTAATAGACTGTTTTTCTTTGTGAGTACAGTAAACTCTCCAATGTCCATACTAACTAGTGTTACTAGATCAAAAAGAGGATTTCTGGCGGCCTTGCTAATGATGAGATACCCATTGATCTGTACCTGGCAGTGATATCTAGAGTCGCTTGCTCTGTATTGAGCGGCTATATGAGATTGTTATCGTGAGTCCATGAAATCGTTTGTAATGATGAATTTTCTTAGGATTTTCCCTCCAACAGACAACAAAACAGATACGCGTACGGTTCACGTATCAGGTACGAATACCAAGCTCGTGTTTTCTCTGGTAAGACAGGGCTTACCCTGAGTTCCATCGTATCCGATACGAATCGCGTCAATTCTAGCCAAGTTGGCTTGCGATCTGCAAACTGCTCAGGGTGATTGTCCATTCCATCATTCGATGTCAATTTATTGCTCAGATTCACGTAGATCAGGACACACCCAAGATTGACACTGATGATGTATACCGCTGTTTAGAGCAAGGAATGACCTTCGTGAACGAAGTGATTTCCTTTCTGTTGGATCTCCATCTAGTCGTACATGTCATTGGGAGCGGCTTCAATGACGGAGGTCCCGTATTCCTTGTTATCTGCATGCTACCTCTTTTGATGGGACAATTTACATCGGGTGACCTTTGGACAAAAGGTGCGATTACTGATATGGATTAAACTCCCTCTGACTGATCAGCTCGCGATGCGGGGAATAGCATACGTGGTCAGCCCGGTGAACAAGTCTTACATTCGTAAATCCGCATTGGAAAAGCTCTCTGAGGCCAAGCTGAGACAAGAAGTCATGGCAGGAGGTGTAAACGAATATTTGATGAATGGTGATTCTCTGGCTTTGTTCGCCTGGCCACAACTAACATGCCTTTTCAGCACGCATCAGAGTATCGCAAGGCAAAAGATGGCCTCGGAGATATCCCTGACACTGAACCCAAATCATTGTACAGTCAGAAGCACGAAGCATTATCAGATATCATCATGCGGCTTTGTTCAGACGGACCAACAGTAAGAGGAACGCCACCGTCATCCGCACGAAACTAACTGGCAGCTAGCTTTACTTTGCTTTCCTGGCGCTCTTCAGTCCTTCCAAACTGTCCATCATCCAATTTGCTCTCCTAAACCAAACATCGACCTCTTTGCACTATACGTTCCGATCTATAAGATCGTCCATCACCTTCTGGCCGAGCTCGTATTCACGTATGATGAATGTGTATGCTGCGCTTGACACAGAGAACAAGCTAAAAGACGGTGAAACACCGTTCCCACGTCCGAGTTACGAGGCGAGTGCAGGGATGGGCATTCAAGTACAGTGCGTTGGTCATATCCTGCTGAAAACACCTTTTTTGGGTATGAAAACTCACCTTTCTTTCCGTGTATGTTCCAGAGGCGTATCGTTTTCATACCCCAACACGAAATCCGAACGCGCAGCCCTTGCTAATGTTTCGTTTACTATCCAACCGGGTCAGTTTGTCGTCATCGTTGGTGCCAACGGGAGCGGAAAATCGACCATCATCAAACTATTGAGTCGATTTTACGAACCTAGTTTGGGCAGGATACTCATCGATGGAATACTGATTGAAGAATACAGGATGAACGAGTTGCGCAAGGGCATCACGATGCTCACTCAAGAGCACCAACTATTTCCTCTATCTGTCCAAGAAAACATCCAACTTGGCTCTTCAGATGCAGAGGGGATGAATGACCAGCAAAAGATTAGAGAGTCTGTGCTGGCTGCGGGTGCGGAGGGCGTCGTAAAGAACTTTGCGAATGGATATGACACGGTGCTGGAGCCTGGCACGACTGGCTATATCAGCTACGCAGGTATGGGAAACAGGGAACTGGAAGCGATCCAAAAGGGATTGGAAAAACCGACGAACATTTCAGGTGAGGTAGCTTCGCAATGAAAACGAATCGATGCTCAACCATTCTTTTTCGAATTTTACCAGGGGGAGAGAAACAAAAGCTCGTTGCGTACGTCTACACCCTAGTCATTTAATGATGCTATTCTCATGCTTACTTGTACCATACCCTTCAGTTCTCGAACATTCATGCGTCTTTTCACCTCTCCCGTGAAGCTCGTTGCTGTAGACGAGCCCAGCTCGGCCCTTGATCCTGAAGCCGAATACCGACTGTTTACCAACCTTAGGCAAGAAAGAGAGGGCCGAACGATGATCTTCGTGACACATCGGTTCGGACACTTGACGAAACACGCGGACTTGATCATGTTCGTCCTTTCAATGTCCTGCCAGTGTCTATCCCGATGACTGGCCGGAGGGATTCGTGGTGTGCTGACATGTCTTTCCTTTTGTTACAGTTGCATCAAAGAAGGTCCCGTCGTTGAGACGGGCACCCATGCAGATCTGTTGTCCAGAGGAGGGGAATATGCGCAATTGTACAACGTGCAGGCGCAAGCGTTTGCTACCACATGAGCGCAAGACATAAGAAGTCAAGTGGCTCAAGCGCGATTTGGCGGCTCGTGTTTCTGTCCCTTATGTTGGAGACGCGAATAATGCGCACATTCTAAACTTGCGATCTAGCCTGTAGGCCTTTGGCACATTGATGTATTTTCAACTTGTGGTTTTTCCGCTATAACAAGCGACACGATCCCTGGTTCTCCGAAGGACATCCTTGATACGTTCAAGAACTGTGGTGGAGTGGGCTTCACTTGAGTTATTATCAGTTCGTACGTTCCGCATGCATCGCGTCGGTAACTCGATTCGGTATCTGTTAACGGATGTAACTTACTTTCAACGTTCAGCGAGCTTAATGTGGGATGCGCGAATCGTTGGACCGATTATAATATTCGTTCACAATGATATGAAGATACGTTAGAACCGATATCCGTGTCCTGGCCTTGTCAGAGCTCCAAGGATGCATCGATACGTTCCCTGTTTCTCCTGCCTAGTCGCCGGTTTGCTGTGGCCGTCCTGGACTGGCGACAGGAGAGACATGCAGATGGCCGCGCATGCTTTGCACCGAGTATGCTTGACTCCCTTATAACACATACTTGGTACTGTACAACCCATACTCTCCCATAACACATAAGATTTTCGGTTTCCTGACTTGGCTTATTACCTACTCAAAACTCACAACACCTCTCGACATTCTAAAAAACACGATTCATTTGCACTCCCTTTCCATCTCATCCCTGATCCATAGTGACAAGGGCCGAAACCCAGTGGCCGCATCCTGTTTCACGAGTGGAACAACGCGTTACTCGAGCCTTGGACAACTTGCAGGCTACCGGTGTTCGAACCGTATGAATCTCTCAGAGCTTCTCAACCTGGCCGCTGAGACACACATCTTTGAAGCGATTGACAAAGATTTCCGTCGAGCAGCAATGGATGCAAAGATGGCACAAGAAGCAAACGAGGGAAATAACGACTCGGATGTTCCTATTGAACCGCGTCCGACACGCAAAGAAGCACTTCGAGCGGCATTAGCGTTGATAAAGTATCTCAACCAACTGAATGATCCATTGGCACGTGAGCTAGAGGTGATGTTGGGTTCCTTTGGGCAGAGGACACGAGTTCGCAACATGGAGGGGATGAAGAACAACAAAATAACTGATTATTTCCCTCTTAAATAGTACACTTGCAACCATTCCATTGATGGTCACTTTAGACTCGACGAAAGTTTAAACTTCGAGAATTGATCGGCCCGGTTACATAACCGTACGCAGGAAGAACTGAACTTACAGTACGTCTCAGATATCAGTATTTTCTTTCAGTGGCATGAATCGAAACCGGCCTTAGTAAGGAACCGGCGGTCTATGCCGAATCCTCGTGCTGGAAGCCATTCACAAACCCTTCCACCACAGCAGCCACTCCCCAGGCGCCGGGGTCCGGTGGCACCTTCCCGTCGTCCGCCGTTACGTAGGATGCCTGCCCAAGTCTCCCTTTCATGCCTCTGGTGCTCTCCGCCCCTTTCTTCACCGCCTCCACCGACGCCGCGAGACTCTTTGTCGTCGTGGACAATGTCAGAGACTCACAGAGCGGGACGAGTGCGTTGACGACAGTTCGGTCGCCTGGACGTGCCAGGGTGTGTTTCCCAAGCGCGATGAGAGCCTCTTTTAGTGGAAAATAGGGACCCTTTGATAAGCTCGGGTCTCTGCGTAGTGCGGTCGACCACGCAGTGAAAAATATTGTGAATACTAGCCCCAAGGAATGGAAACAATGTTATATGTACGGCGAGGGGAGGATGATGGACTTACAAGCGCCGATCGTCCCACCCATAGCCCCTTCTAGTATCTCTCCTACTCTAGACACGAACGAGGCGGGACTCAGCGATTGGGAGACGAGTACTCCTTGGTCTAATGCCTCTAGGATCGCTGCCAACGTCAAGAGATACTTACAACCTGTATGCAAAATAATATGAGGCCCAAAATTCACCTTTGGCCCCGCTTGCAAATGTGTCTCTGCAATCCCCATCACCAACAATGGTATCGAACTTTGTCATATCCGGTTCCGCCGCAAACACGCTTTTGCATGCGCTTCGTATGCCCCTTGTAATCTCTTCGGTTGAGAATCCGAGGTCAGACCATGTATACCCTCTGACAGTATGACTTTCTCCTGTGGAAGACGAACTGTCTGAGTTAGTGGGGCAGAAGGACGTTCGGATTGATTGAAGTGAATCCGCGGCCTCTCCTTCCATATCCTGCCTATTGGAAATGGCGTGTTCCAGGAGTTTGATCCAACCCAGCACAATGCCTCCGTTGGAGCGTTGAGGAGGGCGAGCAGATCGATCGGGTCGGCAGGAGAGTTTGCTGAACCTCTACGGTAAGAAAAAGTAGGAGAGGGAAGTAAACCAAGTACCGTTCACAATCTCTTCGATCCTGATCACATTGACAAGTGATATGGAGAAACCAGGGGCGTTCAAGGAGGTCATGTATGGTGCGCTATAGATCCTCGCTGGTATGGTGTTATGTGAAGCTACAATACATATCCAGTAGAGCATCAGGAAGAATGGGCAAGGGAGAGAGAGTTGAGGCTTACCGAGTTCTTTCCGAACTTGTTCCACAACAGCACCCATCTCAAGGGTAGATACTCCACCTAGGTTATTGATAAACAACACGATCTCGTCACTTGGACGTATCCAGGTCTGATGAGCATCGAGCCTCAAATTTCGTTCTATTGAGATCAGCACCTGTCAGACGTTTTCCGCATTCGAATATGCGTACCAATGTATATGTCTGACCCTCGCCAACCTCCTCCACTCCCTCTGATAGCGCCCACCATCTCACTGATTAGCCACTCCGGAGAAGTAAGTGGCATACGGCGTACTCCAGGCTCGTTATGAAGTCCCAGGCCCAGTTCGATTTGTCCGTCGGCAATAAGCTCAGAGGCTAAACTATGAAGCATTGGGCCATATCAGTGATCATCAAGTAAGGGTGCACCAGAGTGAGGCTTCCGACTGGGAACGTGACAATGGCCGAGCGTAGCGCCTATACTCCTGAGATGGGCCACCAGAGCATCTCCTAGCAGCTTGGTCCGTTCGTATGAGGGTCTGGGAGTTGAACCAGGCGTAAAAACTAGAGAGGATCATCATCATACAACGCGACAGTCGGTGAGGCGAACCATGAACTCACCACCCTTCGCTCCAAACGTTGCATAACTACCCAACACTTTACACACAAAGATATTTCCACCAAGTCCCCTCGGGCCAACCAAGTTTTCTTCTGCTTCCTCTCCTCGTATTTGTGGAAGCAGCGAGACGTCATCTGCGTTGAGGACGGACGTGATGTTCAGCTCTGGGTACCTCGCCCGTGCCTGCTCGATCGCAAGCCCAAAGTTGAGCCTATCCCCCGTATAATTGTTGGTCACGATCACCACGTCTCTTCCTTTCACCCCCTTCACGTTCTTCAGACCCGCAAACGCTGCGAATTCGATGGCAACCAATATCTGTTTGGCACTTGGACTAGCAAAGATGTCACCAGAGACCATGGACGTGAGCATGCCGTGCCCAACGTAGCCAGCGTGGGCAGATTCATGACCGGCACCACCTCCTGAGATGATGGCAATGCAGGTGGACGTAGATGGATGGGCTACATAAACTGTCTTGCTTGGTGTATGACTTGGCGGCCGATAGGGGCTTGGTCAGAGAAGGTGCGCTCAGGGAATGGAATCAGATCGGACATACAGTCGCAGTGCTGGATTCTGAGCGACGGTTCCTCTTAGAGAAGCGAGTACAAGTCCTTCTGCGGACTCGAAGATGTGTTTGTTCGACATCAATTTGATGTCACTAAGAGATATCGATCAAAACGAGGTTAGAGAGTGGAATGAAAACAAACAGAGAGAAGCCTGAGGAAGATGGTGCATGCCTCCGTGGAAAAGTGGGGATGGCCAGCTGGTCTGCTGGTCAGGACGGCGGACCTGGACACCGCTTTGGCGGTCCGCGGCGCGGTTCCGAACAACTATCAGTGAAAGCCCCAGTTCAAGCTAAGTCTGGCTGGCTCCATGTTGGTAGCGATGAACTACTGTGTGAAAGACAAGTCGTCCCAGTGTGCGAAGTTGCAACTGGAACGACGAATGGGTCAAATGTTCTTGCAACACAACAGCCAATCAATTGTTACGATTCAGAAAGTAGAAACGTGCTGACTCTTATCACTCATACCTTGCCTTCTGCCTTTCACTAGTTCGCCAGGGGATCCTTTTTTGCGACACTCGAGTTCGTTGAAACTCCACTCATACAGCGAATAACAGACTCGCCATTATCGCCAGTCACATTTCTGAAATTTCAAAATTGTCACTGCAGAGGTGTGTGATGAAAATATATCTGTGGTGATGCAGTGCCTACATCGGCTGGATCATTGAGCTATGACAGGATTCCAGAAGTTCATGCCTTCTGTTATGAATGCACCGCCCGGGAATGAGTGCCCCCCACGTTTCCGCCATCATGGTTCCCGCACCGTAAAATTCTATCACGAGTTTTTATTATTTCCGTTCTGCGGACATGAGTACGAGCTTCCGACATGCCACCTGATGCCAGATGAAGGCCGTGGTTCATCTGTACTATCAGTGCGAGAAACGACGTTCTCTGTCCGGTGGCAAGTCGCTGCTGGAGAATTCACAGAAATTGTGCCTCTTCCCCCAGTTATATCCAGTATGTTTTTCTCTATGATTCTGAGGTCAAATCCGCAGTGTGTCTAACATTATGTGAAGCCACCAGCTTTGGAAGCTCAGCCTCAATGACATAGTGCATATTCAGGGTTCCTTATCGCAACAAGTACCCTTCCTCCTACATAATGGCATTGCATTGCGAACCGGCTCTACACGTGCATGCCGCACCTTCGCATACCACCCAGAAGTTGAGAAGACCTGCTGCATTTGTCTGCGTCGGATCCAAGTGGTACTGCATAGAATCTTCTTTCCATATCCGATCATTTCTTCCTGTAGGGCACGCGGTGTATGCATGCCTGTCACAGGTCATGGCTGTTCGCGCTATCTGTTTCTGGAGCTTGAAAAACCAGCCACTCGCCTCCGTCTCTCTCTCGTAACGATTTCTCGCTCAATATGTCTGTGTCAATTTTCCGAGCTTTTGGACAGACAACACCCTCCTCGCCTCCAACGCGTAGTGGTACCCGAAAAAGAATCCCCATTCATCGTGGGACGTACTCGTTTGTCAATCGACAAAGTGGAACCGCGATGGAGATGACTAGTGATCATGCTATCGTAGGTCGGTCTCCCCCATGTTACGAGTCCCGCATGTTCTCATGAGACACGACACAGGAATGCCACCTAAAGAACTAGATACTCAAAAGGTATGTAGTGTTGGTACTTGTTTCGCTGCGTACATCGCGTAAACGTCGATGACAGTGGGAGGTCCACCCACTAGGAGCAGGTCACTCCATTCGAAACCTTAAATACGGAAAATACTTGTCATTAAGATCTCTAGCCTAGGAGGCGCTGATAGTTCCAAGCGACTTTCCCGTGGCGTGGCAAGTGAAGGATGAAGTCTATCAAAGACGATGAAATTTTGATTATTCGCGCATGCTAATGCAGAGCGAGAGGTTCTTTCCGAGATAGTGACGACTTCATCGAGAATTCGGCCGCAATGGGCTTCTAGACCCACTGGCATATTTATGGGTGCTTCGTTGGTTTGCAGCGGGAAGGTAGTTGTCGCAAGAATCACTGTGCTGTTTCCTGGCCTCAATGAAACATGAGGTTAACAGCATCGGAGCCATAGAACCAGACGATGCCTCGAGGCCAGTGGCACGAGTTGGGGCTGCGTAGTCCAAACATAGAATGCAACTGCGCCTGACTAGTATCGAGTACCACCATGACCGATCCTCCGTGGCCCAGCAAAGACCACTTCTCAACGCCTTTTACCTCGCCGTGTCCTGGAATGGGTGCTATGATTCCTGAGTTACAATTGGTGTTGTAATGAGCGACCAGCAGGTTGATGGGCATATTAATAGTGGGCCATGCCAGCGGCACAGAGACGCCCAGGATAAGGACACGAGGCTTGTGAGAACTGATTCATATCGATAACCGTATGCACGACGTACTTTGCGACCACTGCCTACTCTTTGTCACCCTTCTGTCGTTGAGGACATGACGAGTAAGTAGGGTCGCGGTGACAAAGTTTTCATGCTGACGGGTCGCCGAGATCTGGATATTCAGGCTGAGGGTGCCATAGCTTCGATCACCTTCCGACGGGACGGAAAACACATTGTTGGTGGTACTGGACTTGGGACAGTCAGGAAATGGGGAACGGCCGATGGAAGGGAGGTAGGAAGAGTGATGTCGCGAAGTTGGCGCGGTTGCGACGTCGAGGGATTGGCTGTGGATTGTAGGTGGGACGACGACAGGGTCAGCGATAGTCTGGAAAGGGACCGTCCACGAAAAGGTCGTCGAGGTCAAGTCCGCACATACCGACTGGGTCCTTTCTATCGACATTTCTCCAGATTGCAAGACATTCGCGACTGGTTCGTACGACGAAACCGTCGTCGTTTGGGAGCTCGTGATCGGTCAGAAAGTCTTTGGACCAATCAAACATCCAAACCACGTCGGTTCTATCAGATTCTCGCCCACCGGAGAACGCTTCGCTACGGCCACATGGGGTGACTCGTCCATCCGCATCTTTGACAGTCGCAGCGGAGAGCTCATCACTCGAATTCCCAACGTCATCATCTCAGACCACCCAAATACACTCGCGTGGTCGGACAATGGCCAGCGCATCTTCACGGCATACGAAGTCGGCATCAACCAGTTCAACGTCGCGACGTCCTCGCTGATTTCGAGCTGGAAAATTCACCCTCATATCCATGTTCAAAACACTTCCATAGCGAACAGCGGGCAATTCATCGCATGTTCCATAGACCGCGAGGTCTCGTTTTGGGACACATTGACACATACAACCATCTGTCCGTCTATTCAACTCACAGGTCGTTTGAGGTCAGTTGCTATATCCCCAGATGATACTCGGCTTGCATTTGGACAATACGACGACAAAATCTCACTGCACAATCTCCGAGACATTCTTCCCCACTCTTACTTCGTCACTCGCAATATACCCGTCCTTGTCTCTGAAAAATCGCGGTGGAATCTGAGCCGCCAGTCACGCAGCACCGGTGTAAGGACATAGAGGTTGTTATCGACATTAGCTCATTGTTTTGTTTTCGTTCGTCAGTTACCACTCATGCATGTGAGCGACCTGGCATTCGAACCATGGATACAAGGCAAGCTCGGGAATGCAGAATCTGCACTTAGGCAAGACATCATCCGTTCCTCGAATCGGGACCATCACGCACTTGCCAATCGCGCACTCATACGTGCGCGCGCAAATCGGTTCAAAGAGGCAATTGACGATGCAGAAAAGGTAACTTTTTGTCCTGTCACCGTCTTTGGCACTCTCACGAGTCGGCGCTTTAGTCTATAAGGATCCAGCCATCGGCCATAGCTCTAATTGCAAAAGGTATAGCATTGATTGGGGATCGGAAGGTCAATGACGGGTACCGCGCGTGCGACCTCGCAATCGCGCAAAGCCCCGTTTCCAATGATGCACATTTTCTCCGCGTTATCAAGGTGCCTGCCTCAGTTCTATGCATTCATGGAAACTCAACCTTCGCTTAACCAGGCTATCCTTTTTTGCATGGCCGAAAACAGCGAAGATGCGATTTCGCCTGTAAACGATCGGATTGATTCGATGGACGATAAACCAATGCACTGTTTTGTGCAGGCATGTACACGGTGCAATATGCGATTGAAATTTTTCTGACGCTCTGGTCCTGTAGGCACAGTTGTATTTTTTGTTCGGTGACCAGCAGCTATCACGTGGCGAATACGAACGTGCGGTTCAATCATTCACGCATGCACAACCCCCGACCCAATTCCTGTATAGTCCTTATCTGACGGCAATCTCACTGGTAGGTATCTTTAACGTTATATCCTGATGTTAAGTAAACGTCTTTCAAGGTATTCAGCTGGAACTTTGAAGATCTTCACTTTAACGCCCAACGTGGCCTGTGTGAGGCACTGTGTAGGGCGGACCGGCCAAAAGAAGCCGTAGAGATCCTCCGCAAAATGAAGGGCTGTTTTGGCGAAGAAATTCGACCGACGCAGTTAACTATTGAATGGATTACAGGTAGGACGTTACGGCTTGCTCACTGCACCTTCTGACGTTCGCACATGTTTGTGTCAGACTTTACTCGACGATGTGTATTGACTCTCGAACGGACCGGTGATGCAGCTTTCTCCTCAGACGATCATGAGACGGCCACAATACACTACGCGCTTGTGGTATTGCTCAGCCAACCCTGCCCGAAAACCACTTTGAGAAAGTGGATCAAGGCAAAGTTAACGGGCGGCAGCTCATGGAAAGAAGTAATGAGAGCTTCAAATGAGGTATATTTCGTTAAACATCATTGCCACCAGTTAGTGACTATGGTACAAAGTTCAAAGTCTCGAGGTTCACAATCTACCAGGCTACATGCGAGGTTCTCGCAGAGTCTAGTCACCTAACAGAGGCCACTGAGTGTTTCCACATTATGACGAATGAGGCCGAATGGGAGACAACTGTCGATGACGAACATCGCGTTTGGGTGCTTGGTGGGTCATGTTGGCAATACGCTGATGGCTTGTATGACGACCACTCTTTATCAGCCTTCAAACACCGCTGTGGCGACGTTGCCATGGAGCTGCAGCAACATGATGCCGCGATCGATCATTACTCAGCTGCGGTATCACATGAGCCCCAAAAACCTGATGCTTTGATCAAGCGGAGCAAAGCTCGAGCGGCGAAAAGACTATGGGATGACGCACTGCGGGATACGGATGAGGTATGTTTGGTGGTTCTTCCACGAGGTAGTTCCGACGATTGGCCTGTAGGCAATGAAATTGGACCCCTCCTCCCCGTGGGGTTATGAAGCGAAGCATGCCGTACTTTGCGAAGCGGAACGATACGACGATGCGATCGATGTTTTCAAGACCATGTTGACCATGATCGAACAGTCCACTGACTCTGCAATCAGTCGTATGTACCTTCTGTTTGAACGTAGTGCCTATGCCTTGAGTGACGGTTTCATAGAATTGCGCAAAAACTACGTTGCGCCATCCGAGGCCATGGCCGCTGTCGATAACGTGGCTTCCGACATCCTGAAACACTGTCCTCTTGTTCTCATTGATGTCACCACCGGTCATCTTCGTAATGAACCCGAGCGCATGCGCATCTTCAAGGCTGAACCGGCGTTCAAAAAGCTCGTTACTTCCATGGCCAGGAAGTTGGACAAGGAGAAGATTCGAAATGTCGTTTCAAAATTTCTCAAATATGTCATGTTCTCACATGTCTGGTCCCGGCCGGAGGACGGCAAGGAACCAACGTTCCAAGATGTCAACGAAGCCGAAACTGTGTGGGAGCTGCCCAAAACTCCTCAGAACGAAAAATTGCGGAATTTCTGCAGGAAGACGCGCAACCTTGACTACAGATGGGCGTGGTCGGATACCTGCTGTATTGACAAGCTCACAACCGCTACCCTCGACCGATCTCTTACATCTATGTACAGATGGTACGCGAACTCGACAGTGACATTTGTATTCCTTGAAGACGTGGATTACCCCTCCAAGCCTGGGGATCTCCCGCGTAGTTGGTGGATGACGCGTGTCTGGACTTTGCAAGAGCTTCTTGCACCAAAGGTCATCGTCTTCTTTGACTCTGCCTGGAAGCTGTACCTCGGTGAGACTCGCGCCAACCACAAGGATTCTCCGGAGATCATGACAGCCCTTGCGGAAGCCATAAAGATTCCCAGTGGAACCATTGTCGCATTTCATCCGGAGGATCTCACAACTCGCGAAAAGCTTCGTCTGGCTTCGAACCGCAATGCAACTATCGATGAAGACATTGCGTACTCTCTTATTGGCATATTCAAAAGTGATATTAGGCCGCGCTATGGCGAAGGAGGAT
>JBBPQR010000130.1:0-17615 GCA_038092615.1 Boletus sphaerocystis | reverse complement strand
ACTCTAGATACCTCCAGTCTATTCACTTGGTTCTTACCCGGTTCCCTACGTCTGAACCGCCTGAGCATCCACAGTGGAGGGCTATTCCCCTCTTGCCTGTTATGCCACAGTAAAAGGCTCCTTACGCTGTCACGGTACTCCTCGCCATCGCCTTCCACCATCCCCTTGATGAGGTTCGCCATTATATTTATGGTTGAAGTGATGCTCCGCAACATCCTGTTTACTTCCAGATAGAACATGACTGATTAGAGCCAAGGAATAGCTCATTCCATAGATTTATCATAAGATTCAGGAGCTCCGATATGGAGTTCAACAGGTTTGGTGGAGGATATGGTTCTGGGAGGTGATGAAGGAGGTAAAGTGAAGAGGAGGGTTCGTTGGACAAGTGTAGGGCTGGGCAGTGTTGGTATTTGAGGAATAATGAGGGTACCCAATAGTTGATAGCTAAGGTGGAGGGTTTCATCTTGTTCTTCCTGTGTGGGAAGAGTTTTGTCAAGGGATTCCTCTTTGCTAGAAGGGAAGTGTTTGTGTGCAGAATTTTGTGGTGAGGGATCAGGTTGTCTCCACCAGAGGCAGGGTTAAGGGTTCAAAGGTGGTTGAGAAATTTTGGCTAACTGCAACAATGGTAGGCCACAAGAATCATGCTAGTCTTTTGTTATATTTGGCCTAAATGAGGACAAGCGAAGACCTGATAGGTGAAGATGACAGTCTTTCAAAGGTGCAAGTCAAGGAGTTTTGTTAAATGAAGATATTGGAGGCTTTTCAACCAAGATAATGAGTTACTATCATAAAGGTAAGGCTTGGAGATTAACAACAGTAGTCATCAAGACAAAGCTTTAAACAAGAGTGCTCACTCAGAAGTAGAGTGATGACTTATAAAAGTCCAAAAGACAAGGAGAGGAAAATAATGTATTAGAGCTAGGAACTCAGATGGGAGTTTAGGTAAGACTAGCATGGGGAAATACATGCATGTGTCTAAGGGTATATATACAAGGCCAAGAGAGGATGACTAATCAGATAGAAATGAATGGAAATGGAGAGAACAATTAGTTAGTGGAGTTAAAGATAGAAACAAAAGAACAATGTGATGGCATCGGCAAAAGAGTAAGCATAAATAGGTAAACACTAATGGGAGGAGTACTTGACGGGGCCTTAATGGCCAAGTATGAGTCCAAGGCAAAGGTTAGCATAGAACAAGTACAGGTGATAGTAAGGTCGGTCCTCATCTGGAGAAAAAAAAGTACAAGAAAGAAACAAATGTAACACTCTTGTTCTGATGCTTCTCCTACTGCTTTTGTGGATTTCACACTATCTGCATTGTCCTCTAGCTGTTAATGCACCCTAAACACATTGTGCTTATTCTGCAACAAGCTAGGCCATTGCCAATGCAAGTGATATATACTGTAGCATGCAAAAAAGTACCATAAGGCAAACAGGAACAAGGACAAGAAGTAGGACCAGCCTCAGGCAGCTAATGTGTCACAAACTAATCCCCAGGAGGTTGTCAAGCAAGCCAGAAATGCAATTTTCCATTCTAATGATCTTTCTAATCCATTCTTCCTACTTCAAATTAATGCTAACCACAACTGGAATACAGACTCAGAGGCCACTTCTCATATGATCCCCAATTGCCACTGGCCGCACAACTATACCTCCAAACACATCCCAATTAAACTTGCAGACAACACTATGATGTACTTGGCTGGAGTTAGATCTGTGGTGTTTGAGCCAATCATAGATGGTAAAAGTGGTCAAGTCCTCCAATGTTCTACATGTCCCTGAATTGTGGAACAATCTTCTGTCTATCTTGTATCTCACTCACCACTTGGGCTTTATTGTCCATATCAATGCTACCCACATGTCCTTTACTCACTTATCTGGACCATCTCTTTTTGTTACCACAATTAATAGCAATAGTGCCACATTTTTTAATGGCATGACTCAGTGTGTGACTGAGTATGCATAGGTAGCAACTACTGTTCCACTCAATCTGGCACTATGGTATCCCTGATTTGTGCACTATAACAAATTAGATAAGAAGACATTTGGCTTATTTAAAAAAAGTGAGTTTAGTGAGATGAATATTGTCTATGTCCATAGCATTTGAATTGGGGGTGATGAGAGGATGAGAGTGGAATGTAGTGGAGAAGAGGTATGTTCTTTTTTAAAGTAAGGCAATGTGTAATTTCTGAGCATGGAAAGTTTTCACTCTTTCAATTCATTCTTTGACAGTAGTGGGTACTTTCTCCATGATGAGGATCATGGTGGTGATTTGTTGGTTGATCCCAAGGGAGAATAAATCAATGAATGTGACATCATCAGAGATCCCTGCTTTTGTAGTGAGGTTTTGAAAATTAGTAATGTACTTTTGGAAACCATTAACCATGTTCCTATTAGAACATTTAGGATATTTCTGAACCAGGATAAAAAGTTCCAGACATGTGGTGGCTTTGATGTTGAAAGGGAAGAAGGTGGATATGAAGCTTGCAGCAAATTTATCAAAGTCTTCTCAGTAAGTGTTATGAATAAATCACTCATTTTGTTATACTATATTTCAGAAAAGGAGATTTCTTATCCCATACCCATCTTGTTGAGAATGGTCATAATCTTGTCAGTGGCAGTGGTATATAGGGTTTTGTTGATCTCAAAGTAGGCATTCATGGCCTTCATCCATTGAATGGCATCAGTGGGTTCTTTAGAGAAATTAGAAGGAAGAGCTACTTTGAGTTCAATTTTGGAAGCCATAGGTATATTAGATATTGGGATTACTGGAGATGAAAGAGATGCAGGAGGTATAGTGGCAATTGCTTGGAGTTTTAAGGGTTGATCTGGGGGCAATATTTTGTGGTGGTCCAGATAGGATTGGAGTATGGGATAGTCTAGTGATCCTTCTAGGGTTGGATTGTAATGGAAGTGACAGTTCTTCATCATTAGAGTTAAAGAGAATTTTGTAGGATTTGTAGGGGTTTCTGTGGGAAATGGTTAAAGAGTAGTAGTCACCTGCTTCTAGATAGGGGAGACAAAGGAGACTCTTGATCTTTTGTTATGCTAAACACTTTTTTTAAGCATGGGTAGCAAGTACAGTGTCACACTTCAAAAAAAACACTCATAAAGAGGTACAATAATGTCCTGAAGAGCACAGGAAGGACTGGAGTTTGAGAGAACATTAGAGCAGAGGGGATGAAGGACTTAATAGGACTGAGAACACAAGAAAGATGTAATATATTGTGCAGATCAAGTGTAAGTGATACAAGATAGATGACAAGGTATATATGGTTTCTATATGGAAGGATAAAAGACCAAAGAAGACTATGGAAGATAGAGAATACTCACCATCATAAGAGAGATGGCTGTGATGACATCATCCATGAGGAAAGAACAAAAGAAGTAGATAATGATAGGAACTAGTAGGAGAAAAACTGTAACAATTTACATAAATGACTTTTTTATCTACTCTTCTAATGAAACAATGCACACCAAGCAGATCCACCAAGTCCTCCAATGGATGTTGGAACTTGACCCACACCTCAAATTCAAGAAATGCACATTTACCTTCACTAAAGTTGACCATCTCAGAATAATAATCAAATTAGCTATACATCCCATTAAACTTAAAGAAATCTCTCTTTGACTCATATTATTCAAGATCAAGGATGCTTGCTCCTTTCTTAGCTTCACCAACTTATATGTTTTAACAATTCATTCCTGACTATTTCAACATCACTTATCCTTTTATCAACTTAACCAAGAAAAACCAATCTTGCATAGTTGTGAACCCCTGCTTATCAATCTGTGTTTGATCACCTAAAAGCACTTTCCCAGTTGAAACCTATTCACTATATTCCTAACCACACTGCTCTCTTCAACATTGCTACTAATACAATACATATGTCAAGTTTGCCCCTAGCACTATTCTCCTCTAGACCAAAGCTAATGGTTATCAGCACCTCTGCTTTTATTTCTCTTAATCCTTTTTTGTTATAGAATGGAACTATGATATGTAACTGGATCTGCTGGTGACTAGGAATGTCAACGAGGGTCATCTAGATCAATAAAATAAAGTAAAAATGATGAGTGCCTTTGATATATGGCATAACTGGCAAGAAGAGAATAGCCCTTCTACTATGAGTCTTAGGCAGTTCAAACATGGGAAACTAGGTAAGAAACAAGTGAATAGAACTAAGGAAAGAAGTACAGAGTGGTCAGGTACTTATAGGTACTATGGTGGGTTTAGGGTAGGTTCTGTACTCTAGGGCTAGTATGGGATAAACTAAATAAAGAGTCCATGAGGTAACCATGAGGTATGATGTATATCAACATCATAGTTTAGACCAATGATGTCATAGAGCTCTAGACCTATGGTGATATCATGTTACATAATATCATCATGTGATCATTTAATTATAAGATAATAGATAAGATATCTGGTCATGTGATATCTGGTTATAGGATATGATAAGATAAGATAAGTCTGGTAAGATAAGATTGTCCAGTGTATCATCATAGCTTATCTGATAACATAATATCTATTATGAACTTCTCATTGTCATTTATGCCCTATAGTTTGGGTGACAATATCTTCATGGCTCCTTTGTTCTATTCAGGTCTTTACAGATCATAAGAACTTAATGTACTTTGGTCAACTCCAAATTCTAAACAATAAACAAGTCTGCTAGCTTCTCAATCTTGCTAATTTGAGCCTCAAAATAGTTTATATCCTTGGTAAACTCCTTATCAGACTTGATGCCCTCTCACTGCCCTGACTTTCTGTGCATTAATGACACTAACAACTCCAGTGCAACACTACTCCCCACATCTCTTTTTGTCAACATAATTGATACCACTCTTTCTAAACATATTTGCACCTTGTCCAAAAATAATCCTCTGCCTCTAAATGCTCTCCAATCTTATAAATGAGTTCACTCCTTCTACCTTTTGTAGTCAACTCTCTAACTAGCAAACCTAGGCTGGTATCCCCACCTTCAAGGAATATGTTCACATTCCTGCCAAAGACCATCTTCACTATACTATTTTGGAACACTGTTATGACCATGAGACTATAGGCCACTAAGGATATCTTAAAACCTGTCAACTTGTCTCTGCTAAGTTTTGATGGTTAGATCTTGCCTCCTATATTTCTTTTTATGTTGAGGTTATGTTGTTTGTCAGGAAAACAAAGTTATAGTTATATGGACTTTTCTAATTCTCTTTCTGATGGATGAAAAGCAAAGCCTGGATGTGCATAGTGATTTTGCTGCATCAATATTATTTTTCCTCTCACCTCACTGCTGATATCTGAGTCCTCATTGTGCAAGGACTGCTATCCAGCTAGTTTGAAGCAATTTAAATGTTTGGTGATGACATGTCACAGTTCCTCCAGGTGGCTGTCTACTGTCCACCTTATCATTTCACTATAAGTGGCCTTTGTTGGCAAGAAGTTTATCTTTATAACCATTTCTTTGCAGCCTTGTTCCTTTTAAACCTAACTGGACTAGAATCCCCCTTAGCATCAAGACATAGATCCTCTTAGTGTCTTTCCTTACATGGCCTTCCCCTATAACTTTAAAACTCTAAGGCATCTTATAGGAGGAATCCTCTGTAAAGTACTAGGAAAACTTCTTCAAGTGATGGCTGCACAAAACCTATATGTCAATAGCCAATAGGAATGCACCAGTTATGGTAATGGTAGTAAGCAGTCAGTTTCAAAACTATTTCATAGTATGAGTATCAAACCAAAGATGGAAGAGCTAATTAGATAGCACATTAGGTACTCTCATGTGCTTATTAGGTGATAGGTGATGTGGCAGGTATGCACTGGCAGCCACACATGAACTCTGCTGGTAATGATGTCAGAAAACCCAATATTATCCTTGTTCCAAATGAGTTTGAAAATGCTAACTACATCTTGCTAGTGCAATGTATGCCTATGGTAAGATCAAGCAAAACTCCTCCCTATCCCTGAACATGGCTACTGATGCACCCTTACAAGAACCAGTGGTAAAACTTGCACTTATAGAGAGCACAGTAGACCATTGAGTAACTTGTTATAGGATAGATGCTTGTATTCCCACCTTGCAATATGAAATTGGATGAGGATCTTATGGAGCGAAGAGAACCTTCTGTTAGACAGCAGGTTGTATGAGCAATGAAATGGAGACAATTTGTTGACAGCAGGTATCAACAATGATGTAAACAGTGACAATGAAGTTATCGAATGGAAGATGCATGAGGAACTTTGAGAGCATCTGATGACGAGGATGAAACAGCAAATTGCTTGGGTAGGAGAGAGGAATGAAGAGTGGTATTCAAGTGCATAAGGCCCCCAAGGGAGAGAATACACATGAATAGGACTGAGCAACAGACAATGTAGAGGTACAGTTTATATATGTAAGTAAGGAGCTTTAGGGTAGGTCATCTGAGTCCTAATTGATTGAGGGCTGGTGTGAGAGATAGAAGAAAGAAGTAAGATAAGGAACATGTGTAGAAAGCAAGATGTCTGTGTAATATGACCTCATAGATAAGGCAAGAGTCTGGACTGGGTCTGGACTCGAGGTCATGTGGTTCCCACAGTCATGTGCAGAGATCATGTGATGAGGAAGAGCAGAATGTCATGTGATCTGAAAAAGGGGTAAGTCATATGACTGTGAAAGTGAAAATATGTTAAGTACAATGAGTGAAAGAAAAGCGAAAACGCAGCGTATAAGGTCCTGAACTATAACACTACCCCCCATTCACCAGCTTCGAGGTCCAATCTCAAGTTGGTGAATTCCGAATAGGAGGGACCGAATGGAGAGAATAGAGATGTAAATTGGTCTGAAGATATCCCATGGATAGGATATGGAGCCGCAGGGTGAGCTATGTGAAAGTTGTTGATAGTGTCTTGGGCATGTTTGAGATTAATGACGGGTTCCCAGGTGTGATCCACCTCGTCCCATCCTTTCCAATGGATGAGGTATTGTAGTTTTCTGTGGTAAAGTCGTGATTGGACAATATAGTCTGCTTTGTATTCTTTGTGATGATCTTCTGTCACGGTAACAGCATCAGGTTTGTACACATTTTGCCTGGCTAGTAGGGCTTTATAGGGTTTAACGTGGGAAATATTGACAGTAGGATGGATGGATATGAAGGAGGGAAGGATAAGGGTGACGGCATTAGGGAGTACAGTAGAGATACAGTAAGGGCTGATGAACTTTTGTGTTAATTTATAAGTAGGATAGGGAAGGGAAAGGTGATCAGTGGAGAGCCAGACAAGATCACTGATAGAATACATAGGAGCATTAGAGTGTTTGGATTCTTGTGCGACATCCGGTCACATGTTCTCTGAAGTGTCGCTTTGATTTCGTCATGGGAGTGACCAAGATTTTTGGTGAATGACCCCCTAGGGGTCTTAGTAAAGACTGTGGGTTCTAATCCCATGTGAGGGGAGTAGTTTTGTGTGACTGAGAATGGCAAAGTACCGGTTGCCGTTGTGATGGTGTTATTGTGTGCAAATTGGGCCATCTTTAACATTGATGCCCAAGAATTCTGTTTTTTTGCCATGTAGGCTCATAGATATATGAGGATCTCCTAATTGACCTTCTCTGTTTGTCCATCCATCTGTGGGTGATACATCATGGATAGCTTCTGCTGTATGCGGAGGACTTTACACAACTCTCTTGTAAACTTCGAGACGAATTGTGGTCCCCTGTCAGATAGAATAGTGTTTGGGAGTCTATGGAGACACCATACATGGTCTCTAAATAAACAAGCTAAGTCCAAGGAAGAAGTGGTTTTCATGCAGGGAAAAAGAATGATCTTTTTAGAAAAACGGTTGATGACAACCCCTATAGAATCAAAACCATTATAAGAGGGAAGTCCTATGACAAAATTGATAGAAATGTCCTCCCATGGATGGGAAGCAACAGAAAGAGGTAAACGGTTTCCTGTCGATAGCTTTGATAAACCCTTTATGAGGGAGCACACCTAACAGTGTTCAATGTAAGTAGAAATGTCTTTGGCAGCACTGGGCCACCAGTAAAACTTTTTAATGAAAGCAATGGTACAGTCGCAGCAAGGGTGACTAGCGACTGGAGAATCATGAAAGATGGAAATAAGTTCATTTCAAAGAGAAGGTGGCACAAAAATGATGCCATTCGAATTTCTGAAAAGTCTGTCTGTTGCATAGTACTTGTACTTGTTGACTGCGTCAATGTTTAACCTAGAGCATTCCATGCATAATTTAGTTTCAAAATTTGGGGTAAGAGACATAGAAAAGATGGCTTGTACTCTAGTGGAGCCAAACCCTTTTTCATTGCGTTCTGACTTGTCAAGAGTCCTTGTTTCTGAAAGAGTTGGGTTTTCTATTTTTTCGATAATTAGTTGTGCAATGTGGTTAAATTTGGAAATGTGGAAGGAGGAATTGGAATGGTTGAAGAGAATTACACCAATTTCTCCCCTATAATCAGCGTCAATGACTCCGGCCATAACGTCAATTTTATACTTGAAGGCAAGGCCTGAACGTGGTGCAATTCTCCCATAGGTTCCAATTGGGAGCTGGATTTTGACATAGATGAGGATGAGTTTCTGATCGTGGGCAGGGAAGTCAAGATCAGTGGTGGAGTACAAGTCAAAGCCTGCAGCAGATGAAGAGCCCTTCAAGGGTAAGTAGGTATTGGGGGAGGTCAGCTGTACAGGAATGTTATAGTTCAGGACCCATATGCTACGCTTTTCACTTTCTTCACCTAATCATACTTAACAACTTTCACTTTCGCGGTCACGTGACCAAGTCACCTGACTTACCCCTTTTCAGGTCACGTGACATTCTGCTCTTCTTCGTCATGTGACCTCACATGTGACCGTGAGACAACACATGACTCGAGTCTAGACCTGGCCCAGACTCGCGTCTTATCTATGACGTCACGCCTCACGGTTACCTTGCATTCCCTCATGTTCTCTTATCATTGACTTTCCCTCACCGGCCCTCAACTATTTAGGACTCAGACGACCTACCCTAAACCACCATAATATCCTATATATACCGTTCCCTCTTGTCGTCTTTTCCTTAGTCCTATTCACTTGTCTACTCTCCACTTGGGGCCTGGACTCTTGACTACTACTCTTTTCCTTACCTTTGCACTTCTTGCCGCTTCATCCTCGTAACCAGATGCTACGTCGTTATCTCGTTTCTTTACCAATAAACTCCTTCAACGTCATCATCGTTGTCGTCGTCAACACTAACGTTCAACGTGTTGTCTCCATCAATACGCTCATACAACCTATTAACTAGGTTCTACTCGCTAAGGTTTAGGTCCCGTTACAGGAATAGATAAGGAGAAGGATCAAAGAACATCAGAGGAGAATATGGTGATGTTTTCATTTAATTTATTGATTGTGTCACCATGATTAGGGTGACGAGAGAGGGCATCAGCACATCCATTCGTGTTGCCAGGTTTGTAAATGAGTGTATAATTGAACTCTTGAAGGAGTTCCTGCTATCGTGCTTGATGACCCAAAAGCATCTGAGGCTTTTTCCAGTATTTGAGATTTTTATGATCTGTCCAAATCTTGAAATTAGCCTTTCCAATGAGATAGTGGTGCCACTCCTCAAGAGCATGTATAAGCTAGCAACTCCTTATCATAAACTAGATAATTGCACTTGGGAGAAGAAAAAGAATGAGAAAGAAAGGCACAAGGGCACCACAACTTATTCTCCCCTAGGACCAATAATACTGCACCAGTGGCAATATCACTAGCATCTGTTTCAACACGCATGTCCTTGGTGGAGTTAGGAAAAGCCAGTAGCAGTGCAGTGGTAAATTGTTTTTTGAGTGTGTCAAACACTTTTTATTGTGCCTCCTCCTAAACATATGAAACATTTTTCTTGGTGAGGTTGTTGAGGGGGCAGGCAATCTGTTCAAAACTGTTAATGAAATGACAATAATAATTACAAAGTATGAGGAAAGATTGAAGTTATTTTAGTTTGGTAGGCACTAGCTAGTCAAGGATGGTGTTGACCTTTTTGGGTTGCATACTGACACCGTTGGCAGAAACAGTCATGCCTAGAAAGTCAACTTTGTCAGCATTAAATACATATTTTTTGGGTTTTGTGTAAAGGTTGTTCTTGCGAAGCCTGCAGAGAACTTCCTTGATGACCTCTGAGTGTTTCTCATTAGATTTGTTTTTTTGTAAAAATACACATATCATCCAAGTAGATGATGACAATGGTGTACATGTCATTGAAAATGTCATTCATCATCTGCTGGAAAGTCGAAGGAGAGTTAGTCATTCCAAAGTACATGACAACTGGCTTGTATGCTCCGAGCAGTGTTATAAATGCTGCTTTCCATTCATCACCTTCTTTGATGTGGACATTATTATAGCCCCATTGCAGATCTAGGCAGGTGAATTTATCTGCACCCTTGAGGCAGTTGACAAGAGAAGAAATGAGAGGAAAAGGGTAAGAATTTTTGATAGTATCCTCATTTAAATACCTATAGTCTATGACAAGGCATTTTTCGCCTGTCTTTTTGGGAATAAAGAATACTGGGGCTGTTTGGGGAGACTTGGAAGGGTGGATAAATCCTTTCTCTTGCTTGGAAGCTATAAAATTATGAACTTCATCAAATTCAGCATCGGAGAGAGGAATTATCCGACCCTTTTTGAGTACAAAGTCGGGTTTTAAATCAATGGCATGGTCCCAGGGTTTGCAGACCAGTATACATTTTGATTCTTCTTTGCTGAAAATATCAAGAAACTCATGATACTGTGGAGGTACCTTTTCAGCAAGGCCCTCTTCAACAGATTGTATAGAGGCATTTCAAATGCCATAAATGAGATTTGCTGCATTGATTGTGACGTAGTTACAAGTGCAGCAGCAGAAGTTGATTGTTTTTTCAACCCAGTTGATGAGGGGGTTGTGGCATTTAAACCAGTCATATCCTAAATAAATTTTGTGAGTACCTAAGTTTGTTACCAAGGTGTCTATGCCTTTGGAGTGCCCCTGATAGGAAAGAACAATAGAGACATAGTTAGTGATGTTCCCATGTGATGATGTGGAGCCATCAGCATTAGAAATAGAGTGAGGAAAAGATAATTTTTTAGTCAGGATACCTAGTGGCTGTACCCATTTTTTGTCGACAAAAATCTGGCAAGCACCAGAGTTGAGCAATGCTTTTTCTGATGTTTTTTGCTATTTTGTGTTGTTTTTGTAATAGATATTGGTGGCGATTTCGAATTCGTCACCATTGGGGATGATCCTAAGGTTAAGGTTAGTGGGGGAGGATTTTAAAGAAGAAAAAAATTTGATAGAATTTTTTTTATTTTTTCCAGAAGAATTAAGCACACTATTTTTTATTTCTGGTGCCATACTCAAGTGAGATGCTCCTTCAGAAGATGTAAGAGAACTAGATAAAACAGAGTTCAATGAGTCTACATCAACAACCTCACCATCCATCTCCTCTAAGATAGCAAACCGATTGTGAGAAGGAGAAACAGAAGAGAACATAAAAGAAGAAGAAAGTTTGTCTGTAGCCAAGTGAGCACCTCCCAGGTTCACTCAGTTTTGTCTTTTTCCTTAAGTCCATCGGCAGCCAGCTGCTGTGCTTGTGCCGTGAACATGTCGAAATAGAAGGCTTTCACTTTCTCTGTCTGCCACAGCGGGGCAGATGAGGGTGCTGGTGAAAGTGTAGATAAAGAAGAGATGGGAGTGATGGTGGTGGTGGAGGTGAGTTTAATTTTGTGGATGTTGGACTGAGGTGGAATGTAGTGAGTTTTGCCCATGGTTGAGTCAAAGACAGGATGACCACAGGGGCAGTGGGGTTTTTTACAGTTCCACAACAAATGCGCCATCTTGTCACAATTGTAACATTTGCATGTTTCAGTCATCAACTGAACTGCGCTTGTGTCCATAAGTGCCCTCTGACCCAGTTGGAGACCGACCTCTGTGTAGTGAGGTTTGGTGTCTTGTTAGAGGGGGTAAGAGTTCCTTTCGAGATGCATGTTGGTGAATTTTTTTTCCAATTCAATCACCTCTGTTTGCCATATTGCAAGGTCGTCCGCAATCACTGGTTTGCAGATGGATAACTGGAAGTACACATTATAATTCAGTTTTTTCTTGTAGGCCTGGAAGGCGTTTGCAGTGACTGCGGATATCCCTACATTGATTCTGTATAGTTTGAACTGCTGTGTAAATACCTCTACCAGCATAGACCCTTGTTGCAGTTCCATGATTTTTTATAGGCCTCCTCTTTCAGGACATTGATCCTAAAAAATGCTTCAACCTCTTTCTTTAAATCAGCCCAGGCAGGCCATCCTCTGGCATTATTGGTTCCGGCTGTTACTTTACTTTACTTTTCTTATACTTCTTTCTTCAGATGAGGACCGACCTCACTAACACATGTACCAGTCCTCCACCTGCCTTGCTTTAGGACTCATACTTGGCTGTTTGGGCCCTGTCAAGTATCCCTCACCTTGCTTATTCATCGTTGTTTACTCTTCTACTGATGCCATCACATTGCTTATTCATTCTTGCTTACCTTTTTAGCTGATGCCGTCGCATCGCTTACTTGATTTCTATTGTTAACTCCGCTGACTAATCGTTCTCTCCATTTCCATTCCATTCTAGCTGATTAGTCATCCCTCCTTGGCCTTAGTATATAAACCCATTGATACCCACATGTATTTCCCCACGCTAGTCTTACCTGAACTCCCACCTGAGTTCCTAGCTCTAATACATCACTTCCTCTCCTTGCCCTTGGGCTTCTTTAAGTCATTGCCCTACTTTTGAATGGATGCTCCTTGTCTTAACCTCGTCTCAGCGACTACTGCTGCTGATCTCCAAGCCTTACCTTCATGGTAGTGGCCCATTGTCTTGGTTGGAAAACCTTCACTTGGTGCAACTCTTCGGAAGACCATCGTCTTCACCCTTCAGGTCTTCACTTGTCCACACTCAGGCCAAGTGTAACACCGGCCTGATATTTTTCCATTGTGATTCATGTGAAGGTCTTGGATCAACCAGTTATGTGGAGGAAAACTACAGCTGATTTTGGCAATTGTCCAATGTGTTGTGACATTGGACCCATGTCTCAATCTTTGTCCACCAGGTGTGGTAGGTGGCACAATTGCCGTCCCAGTAGCCTGGTTTGGTGATTAACTTTGCAGGAAAGGAGGAAGAGGAGGTGGCAGCAGCAGGTTGGTGAAGTGAGAGGGAAGTTTGCAACAGTTGTTGCATCTGCTGCATAGTGTTAAGGATATCTTGCCATATGGGCGCTGTTGAGGCAAATAAATCTTGAATGACAAGCCTTCTTAATGTGAGGCTGACATGTGGGAGCAGGGATGGGAGTGGGTGTGCATGGACAGGTGTGTTCTGGTGCCTGAACTTGCTCAGATTCAGGGTTCAGAGGTGGTTGATCGTTTGGGTCAAAATTGTCAGGGATATAAAGACCTCTAGGGATTTCATAGTTAGTAGTAGGAGGAGTTGGTTGATGGTTGAGTTGGAAGAAATCAAGAGCTGCTGCTTCTTGTCTATGTTCGTAATGGGACAGGAAGTGAGTGCACATAAGCAACGGTGAAGGGCAATGTAGTGAGGTTGGGCTTCAGGCAGTTCTATTCAGGTGAAACTGGATGAGGACCTTATGGAGCAAAGAGAACCTTCTGTTAGATAGTAGGTTGTATGAGCGACGAAATGGAGATGATTTGTCAATGGCAGGTGTCGACAACCATATAAACAGCAATAGTGAAGTTATCGAATGGGAGATGCACAAGGAACTTTGACAGCATCCGATGATGAGGATGAAACAGCAAATTGCTTAGGTAGGAGAGAGGAATGAAGAGTGGTATTCAAGTGTGTAAGGTCCCTGAGGAAGAGAATACAAATGAATAGGACTGGGGAACAGACAATGTAGAGGTATGGTTTATATATGTAAGTAAGGGGCTTTAGGGTAGGTCATCTGAGTCCTAATTGATTGAGGGCTGGTGTGAGAGATAGAAGAAAGAAGTAAGATAAGGAACATACATAGAAAGCAAGGTGTCTGTGTGATATGACCTCATAGATAAGGCAAGAGTCTGGACTGGGTCTGGACTCGAGGTCATGTGGTTCCCATAGTCATATGCAGAGATCATGTGATGAGGAAGAGCAGAATGTCATGTGATCTGAAAAAGGGGTAAGTCATGTGACTGCGAAAGTGAAAATATGTTAAGTATGATGAGTGAAAGAAGAGTGAAAACGTAGTGTATAAGATCCTGAACTATAACACAATATATCTGTACATCCAACTGATTCTAATGTCTCATTTCTATGACTTTTCTTCAGCCAACATCTAACATTAAAATGAATACAATCATAATTTCAATTTCTAACCTTCAAAATCTCAACCAGCTCATATCATCTTAAGGATATTGTACTTCTACCCATTTGGGCAAAAATGAAACTGATTGGCTTTGTTGGGAGAGTTGGAAGAGCTGATCTGAGTCTAGGGGCATCAGAGGTGGTGGTACATATATCAACAGAAGCAGGTTCAGGAGACTGGATGTAAGTGTCTGGAGGAAAAAAATCATTAGGTTATAACCAATATGATGAGGTTTTTCACAAATATTGATGGGCTGAGATATGATTGCACTAGAGTGATTATAAAAATGAAGATGCAAGTAATCATAAACAATTGAAATGCCAAGCACAATATGCATTAGATAAGCTTTGGAATATATGGTAAGAGTGATATAGGAGGATAGTGTGTATTCCTCCTCAGTTAGTTACATAATAAGCTTAGAGCCTTCCCAAGAGACATAATCCAAAAGACACTCTTGTTTTTTTTATAGAAAAAGATAATGTGAACTAGTTTATGACAGCTAAGAACATGAAATATTAGTCTTGTGGAAAATACAGCTAAAAACATTTAAAATCCCTTGAGGATGAGATATGGTAGGTTAATGATAAGCACATGACCATGTAATACAGATATACAGTGGTAGTGGACAGATTAGGCCAGTCTATACTGGTGGTATGTTCACAGGAGAAAAGACTTATCATTAATCTTGGCACAAGCTATTGGATGACCTTCCAGTAAGATTAGCACCTTTGGAAAAATTTTGAGTTGGAAGGCACCTGAAATTTTGGTTTTGTTAATAATGCAGTTATTAAGCTTCTTTTCAAGTAGTGTGTTTAGGTGGTCCATATTGGTTGGTTTGTCACATTGGTTGGTTTGTCAAGAGTAAGTGGTGAGCTCATTTTCATAAATGCTATGCCCAAGCTGTTCAGCCAAGAGTATTGCTACTCTATACTATGACAATGTCAATGTATTTACTCAGTAAAGGTTATGGCTATTAATACCTTGACTAGTATAATACTATGTAGTTCAAGTGCTACTCCAAACATGACTAATACACCTAACCTGCCCATAAAATGAGCCTAATTAGGCTTCTTAGCTAGATGTGTCCTTTAGCTTAGTTAGGCATCAAGAACAATATTATGCCTAAATATATGTACTTAAGCAAGCTACCTCCCAGCTCAGTGCTACTTGGCATCCCAGCATCTTCAGCCTCCACTTGCCAAAGGTTAGCTAAAAGAAGTTCTACCATTTTGAATATCCTTCTATGCCCTTTGTCTATCATTATCATCATCAGCCACTATGAGCTCCCCCTTTATTGTTATCATTATTGGCCATATAATCCATTGATCCAAGATATTATGATCACCTTTCTATTTATTTATCAAGCAATCAGAGCAGATACTACCCTCATCCCCATAAATAATATAGTAATCTATTCCTTCAATGGTGGTATGTTGATGTTCTTTTATCTTCTAGAAACATCGCATATTGTTTTCAAGCTAGAATCAACAACTAATTACTATCTTCTCAATTTTACCTTCAAGACTTAAGAAGTCAAAGTAAGTAACAACTTCACCATCTCACACTATAAATCCTAATCCTCGGAATCATCCTCATTCCCAAACTCTTCATTATCCACTTTATCCTTTAACACATTACCCATCTTATTGAAATAATACACTACCCAGGATTGTCTCTAAAAAAATCTAATAACCCATTCAAAACACTTGAACAGTATCTTCAGGAGTGCCTTTCAAGATTCCTTATCCTATCTGCCAAGGAGCTATAATAAGGACAATACCATTATTATGGTGGAATTAATTACCTAAAAACCAATTCTTAGAGACTGAGAGCTTATCATAACCCTATTAGACTTCATTGGATCATTTGTGGCCCAAATCCACCCCTATCTTTTTTTATACTGCTCAATCTCTTCTTGTCTTCCAGAATCTCCATATGAACTTCTAAAATCACTCTCTTCCACTCTAAACAACAGTTCACCTCACCTTCCTATCTTAATATCACTCTCTATTGATTTGATTCTCTCATCAATGAGTTTCATAATATTTGCAGTCTCTAGATCTTATCCATTCTCTCTCCCTTCTCTTCCTCTCAGCTAATGCTTGCTGCTCAAGCAGAAAGATATCCAGAATCTAACACATAAAGAATTGATTCTTTCATATATTGTCTAACCTTAAATGTTTTACAATGGTATATAGAGTATATTGGTGATTAGTATAACATTATTGTAATGTAGCATACTGATGTATAGTGTTGTGAATGTATATTGTTCACTGCATCCACTAGAAGATTATGTGCTTGTTTGAATATATTCTATCATGCACTTAGAACTTATATACCACTTGTCTAACTGGCTAGGACATGTTCTATCTATACTCTAGTTACTATTTATATTATTCAAAGCTTCATATTTGTGTGATTTGTAACCTTAAAATAAGTACTTAATGTGATTTATCATATTGATCAATGTTCAAATGTTCAATTTTAAGCTAGGCTTAATTTCAATATTGTTCAAGATCCCTTGTGTTGAATCTATATTGTGGAGTGTGTGCACAAAGTGAGAACTGACATGTAACATACTAGTACTAGTACTCAATATTGAATATCAATGGAAATTAAAAATCCCTAGCAATGCTTAACTTTTAATCTAAGTAGAACACATCAAACAAAACAATGAGCATATAAAAGATACCTTTGCACATTCCTTTCTCTTGCCAAACCTAATGTCTAGTTCTACAAAGGAGGTGGTGGCTAGCACAAGAGGAAAAGCAAAGATACTGGAACTATCACAAGATCCCCAACTATATGCATCTAAAGGTATAGCTGACTTGTGCAGTATGCTGTTTAAAAAACCTTTCTCAGTTTTACAGCATCCAATAGCTTCTGGTGCACTCTTTTGATATAGTACTCATATTAGTTGAAACCGGATGAAGACCTGGAACGACGAGTCCTGATACAACAGGAAGAGGAGTGACGTTTAGACAAAGATAACTGGGAATATTCTTTGAAGAAGGAAGACGGTGACAGCGAGACGATAGTTGTTGAAGTTGAGCTCAACGCGAATGATGAGGTATAGATTTTATATTGGGAAAACAATGGTTACAAGATAAAGCATCCAATTACAAGGATGAAATGGCGAAGTGCAATGGTAGTGGAGTGGTAGTCAAAGTGTCCAGGCCCCCAAGGGAGAGTAAACAAGTGAATAGGACTAAGGAAAAGACGACAGAAGGGAACGGTATATATATGATACTAAGGGAGTTTAGGGTAGGTTGTCTGAGTCCTAAATACTTG
>JBBPQR010000129.1:0-17675 GCA_038092615.1 Boletus sphaerocystis | reverse complement strand
TGTGGAAAAGAAGAAGATAAGAGAACATGAGGGAAACGCAAGGTAACCATGAGGCGTGACATCATAGATAAGGCGAGAGTCTGGACTAGGTCTAGACTTGAGTCACGTGTTGTCTCACGGTCACGGATAAGGTCACGTGACGAGGAAGAGCGGAATGTCACGTGATCTAAAGGGTGTAAGTCAGGTGACTTGGTCATGTGACTGTGAAAGTGAAAATCGACTAAGTCCGATATGAAGAAAAATGAAAATACGCAGCGTTAGGTCCTGAACTATAACACTCTGGGCATTGCCTCGTCGCTAAGTGGTATCTCCCGTTACATGTGGCAGAAGATTGGAACTTCAACATAGACTGAAAGGATGGTCAATAATTGATGTTACTTATGATATCAAATACTCACCGTCAGGAGTTGGGTGCTTTTTTCACCAATCCCCAGATGGTCCAGCGATGGGGGTTGGGGAGTGTGACCACTTGCTGCAGCGATCGCTGGGAGGTGGTGGCATGACGGTGTGTGTGCGTGATGGTTTCCAACTAACAGATGGCTGGCGAGAGCAACTTCGGCCGTGTTTGAGGACCAGGATATCTTCCCTCTCTGAGCCATTTGGTGACGATGGGTTTGCTTGACGAGCTGATGCCTTTGACTTGCTATGCGATGGCACCCATGATCAGCCATGAGTTACTGGTTGCACAGCAAGGCTACATCTTGTCTTGAGGTGTTTGCATTCAGCACAAACACCCTTCTTTGTCGCCGGTGTGCACTCGACATCTTGGAGTTCACACCTCTCACACCGATCAGTATTTGTGACCAATTGGTCATGAGAGGCGGAGGTGATGGCGAAAGTGGCAGCAGAGGTGGCAGAGGTGGCAGAGGTGGTGGCACAGGAGGGGCAACTGGTAGTGTGACTGGTGGTGGTGGCAGTGGGTTGGCGTGGAGGTGGGGGGATGGGGCGAATGTCAGGAGCAAGGGATATCTCGCTCTCAACAATCTCCTTCTTGACCATGTAAAAGTGGTCAATTTTGGCCTGCTTACCTTTTGCCGGCCTTTCCTCAACCACCTCTTCCTTAACATCAGCTTGACTATGTGTCTCCGAGTCCGACTCCAGGTTCGAGTCAATGGCCTTTGCCTTTCCTTTGCCCTTGGATTTGGGCAAGGGTCTGTTGCCGGTTGCTGTCAGTGAGGGCAGGGCGGTGGTAGTAGTAGCAGTGGTAGTGGTAGTGGCGGTGGGCATCGGTGCTGGAGTCCTTTGCATCACTGGCAGTGATGGGTTCTTCGGCATGGCAGAAACCCTGCCAAAGTCATACCAAGGATGTGTCTTGATGGCATCCGTTGGCTTGCGAATTTTCACCCAATTGGGCCATTGGCTGGCATCCATCCTCTCTTGAATGTTGCTGAACTCCACCACAGCAGCAATTGCGATCAGAGGAACTTTGGTGTCAGTGGTGACTACTGTTTTCATTGCGTCCTAAGTGATATTAGCTCAATTCAATTTGTGGTGTGACTGAGAACTCACCAGTGCACCATTGATGATCTGCAATACCTCAAGCCAAACTTTCTCTGTGCGGTCGTGGAGATGAGCGAGGGCATGCTTGATGATCTCGGTCTGTTCGGTGATGATGGTGACGGTGGCGATGCTGGATGATTGGGACATGGTGGATTGGAGATGGTTGAGAGTGAAGAATAGAATTGAGCAAATGGCATGGCAGAATTGAACTTTAAAACTCAACATTACATAATAATAGCGGTAATGTGACAATGAGCTTACATAATGTGGTTGAAATGTGAGAGTCAAAGGTCATGCAACAGCACTCAATCATGGCAAATAATCTTTTTCACTCCCACCATGAAATCAGCATTCGCTGGTAGCAGCTCCTCTTGCCCTACTCATAGGGTCACATTCACCGATGTTCCCAGCTCGTCACCAACTCCTGACTCAGATCTCAGTATTGATGTCCCTGGTTCACCAGATTCTTGGGACATGAAGATTGACGTGCCATCAGTACCAGCCAATTTCATTCTGTACCCATCGGCATCCCAACCACCAACAGAAGGTAATGACGATTTTGATGCTCTCCCACCCCCTCCAGTTCCAAAGAACTTTATGCTTCACCCCACCCAGCCAGCATCAGCAATATTGGCACAATCGCCAGTTACGTCACCACCAATTCAAAACACACAGGATCATCTTGCATCCCCTCATTGGCCACCCCTCCATCCACCGATACCATGCGGATACAGGCTGCCCTTCTGCTGTTATCAGTGTACCGTCCAGAGATTTGGGAGCCATCGGAGGTTCCAGTGGAGATGGATGCCATTATGGGTAAGGTCACTTGGGGTTTTCAGAACTGTGAGTAACATTTTAAATCTATACTGATCGCTGCTAACTTCACATAGATGCTGATGCCCACTAAATGGCCAGGACTTGGGTGGATTACCTTCAGACCAATGAAGTAGATCCAAAAAGGTTCCATGTAGAGGCCGATGAACACCTTTGGGAGGCATATCAAGGGTATGGAATGAGCTAATGCAGCTTGCATACAGGAAGCAGGAGCTGGAGAAGCAGATAGCAAGCATATTGGCACTCCTTGGTCAATCGGGGACACTTGCCACAGCTGATAAAGTACTGGAGAAACTTCGTCGGTGATACTAGTAAGAAATTGCCATACATTGTACATCTTAGTATTAGTTAATATCTAGCACACATGTCAATACATACTTAAATTCTTGATCAGTGATTAATCGCTATGGAAAGATATATACATTGCACTACTATGTACTATTCTGTAATGCTTTGGACAGACTTATTTAGCCCTACCCTTGCCCTTTCACCGCCTCACCGGACTCGGAGTAGGAATTCCTTCATCAGGTGCATGGGGGGCAGTTCACTTCCAAGATGACCTTCTAGGCGATCCACCGCCATGCATCGGTGAAGCACCCATTTGGCCCCTCTTGGAACTCCGATTGGGAGCCAATGTATCACTGGTGGCTCTGCCACATTTGACAGCCAAATTGTCAGTCCTTATTGATGCTTGAGTGCCGTAGAAGTCAAAAAGGGTGTTGCCGTTGTCCTTACTTCCTTCTTCGTCAGTTGCATTAGAACTTGATGATGATATATTGGACCTTGTGATTAGATGAAGCCTACATGAACATCAGTGTTAATAATTACCGATGCATAATTGCCAACATTCTGCTTACCGATGTTCCATCGGAGTCTTCACCACTAGACTCAGAGTTGCTATCCTTGCTGGCCAAGTCACTCTCCACATCCTCTTCTCCACCAATCACATCCACTAATTTCCCTTGCCAATTCAGAGTGTAGTGAAATTGAAATACCAGATCGGCATTTTGATTTTCCCAAACTTGCCAGAAGTCCAGCATCTGATATATGTTAGTCTTCTTCAGCTTGGATGGCTCTTGCAGGTGTACATTCTCCAGTAGATATTTCCAGAGGTAGAAGCTGTCTGGTCAGCTCAATATTTGTGCCCATGGGACCATTGCCTTTCGTTTCCTGATGCAATCCCTAATAAACATTTAGTATACAATTCATAACTTACTTGAAATACGAATGGTAATATCCTGTTATAAACTCCCTAATCAGCCCCTTTGCTTAGTCTAGTGAGCACTTCCTAATATCAGAAAGGTATGGTATGCCACCCCTCATATGTGTTACCTGAGTTTGGCCCTTTGGCCTTTTGCGCCATTGGTGATCTGACTCGGAGTCTGAGTCATCGGTGTTCTGTATAGCATTGAAGGCCCACTTGGAATACTCCGCCCATGCCTTTTCAATCAGCCGCATCCCTTCATTGGCCAATCCCTCAAATGCCTCCCCATCTTCCACCAGGTCATTGAAGTCATGTCTATCATAGAAAGTTACTCTTTGTCATTGTTAGATGACTGTCACAGTCACTCACGTAGTGCAGCAAATCTCAGCATTTGTGTCCTTCCATGCCGCCACATCTGCTCAGCGAACTCTTGCGCATACTTTTGGCCCAACTCATCACCGTTCCTATGATGCTTCAGTGATGATCTCTGATACTATGGGTATGCTTACTTGGCTCACATCTTCTCTAGCAACACTTCGGTGTTCCATGTGCTTGCCTGCGCATTCACCTCTGCTATCTCCTCCTCAGTTTGCTGCTCCATGACCTTTGTCACCGCTTTCCAATAATACTCCAGGTACCTCTGATGTCCTAGGTTGGCATCCCACTCACTTTTGAGCACCGTATTGACATCGTCTTTATATCTCTCAGTGATTACCCTTTGACCGCTCCATGCTTTTCCATTTCATCTCTATTAAGATGGTTAAATATAAAACTATTGAGACCACCAGAGGTATCAAGACAAAGCTACTCAAAGTCTTACCATCAAAGTTACATCAAGTAGATAGACAATCATAGGGATCACCCTCTAAGGGATTATCCTCATACTTACACTCAGAATTTCATGCTTCTAAGGAGGCCTATACTATTCCATCTGTTTCCCAAATTCCAAAGCAACAGGTAACTAAATATTCATGTATGAAATGTATTTTGAAAAAAATGATAGACTCAAAATGACTTTCTCCGAAACTGGCTACCATTCCAACAGCAGTATCTAACAATGCTGCTGAATATGGAGGCCCCACCCCTTGAGCAGAGTTGCTCAGTTCCAAATTGTCAAAAGAAAGGCATATATAGATGCACCGACTGTTTTTAGCAGCCTCTGTTGTGCACATCTTGCTGCCAAGAACAACATATGAAGCATCCACTTCATAGGGTACAATAGTGGATTGGTCAACATTTTGATGATTCATCCCTCTGACTGGTAATATTATCATCATATTCTAAGGATTTACTTGCTAATATATTGCAAGCAGGACTGAAAATCTGTCTTGGCCATGATGGGACCCGGTGCCCATGTGCCAATGACATCAGAGATATAGTAGAGGATGATAATGATGCCTGGGAGGATGCCGATCTAGCCGATGTGCTGGCACATTTACGCCAACCAGATCATCAGCAATATTTGACTGTTGTGGATGCAATAGGAATTCATTTCCTGAATGTCTCCTATTGCAGCTGCCCAAATGCTGAAGAAAGACACATCCAGCTGTTTCGCTCTCAGCTGTTTGCTGCCAGCATGCTTCGGCCACAGACCGCATTCACCTTCCGAGTGCTGGATGACTTTCTCCAAGATAATGTTGAATGTAGGACATCAGCGATGAATTACTTCACAAAGCTCAGAAGGATTACATCAAATGCATTTCTCCATTTGGTACTGGTAGGTCTCTGGTATTTGTGGCAGAATGTGGCTAAGCTGTGCTGATTTCAGGATCGATATCGTGAGCTGATGAGAGTTGCAAGACAATGGTGATTATTGAAAAGCTTGAAATGGAAGGGGTTTGGCTTCAGTGATATATCACCAAAGCAAGGTGACCTTGCACTCTTCTGCCCAGCATGCCCACAGCCTGGTGTCAATATATTGATTGATGATAGCCTGGACCTCTTTGATTGGCAGTATACTCAGACCATTGTAATGGATGGCAATTTCAAGGCAGAGCATATGCACACTTGATCACCTGAAGATGATGTGTGGCTGATGGATGGACTTGGCTTCATGGTGACTTGCCCAAAGTACACAGAGTTCCTGGCTAACACTGAACACCCTGTTGAGGTATGCTGAATACTGTTCCGATGCATATACCATTCACCGACCCATGTACCAGCAGTGTTCCGATTGCAACAATCACTGGGCAGTCAATAAAGTGAATGCAGACAGACACCAGTTAGAAGCAACTGGCATGGGTGGATGTGCATGTGCATGGCATGGATGTTTTTATTCTTATGGTATGGTTGACTTTCAAAAGGGAGAGTGGTATGGGGTGTTGCGGAGCATCACTTCAACCTTAAATAAAGGTCTGCCCATCAAGGGCGGATGGTGAAGTTGATGATAGAGGAGTTGCATAGACGTCGTAGAGAGCCTTTTACAGTGGCATAACTGGCAAAGAGGGAATAGCCCTCCACTGTGATGCCCAGGCGGTTCAGATGTAGGGAACTGGATAAGAATCAAGTGAATAGACTGAAGGATATCTAGAGTACAGGGTACGGTATATATATGTAAGGATGCCTTTAGGGCAGGTGTGAGATAGGTACTCTAGGGCCGGTATAGAAGGAGTCCATGCGGTGGACATGAGGTATGATGTCATGATGACATCATTGTCTAGACTATGACGTCGTCGACCTAGACCGCTATGTCAGTATGTCATGTGCCAGTATCACGTGACTCTCCTAGAGGTAAGTAATAGATAAGATCTAAGGCAGATAACCGGATGGTCACGTGACCAGTCACGTGACGTTATCTGATAAGATAAGATAAGATCGTCTGTAGTAAACCGTTCGTAAGTGAGTCCGAGTGCAAAGGCAAGTATCGTAGCTTGTCCGATAACATGGGGCGGTCCTATCATCAAACACTTTGATGCCTGGCCAATGATTTGCAGGCAAGTAAATATGGATTATGCTTTGGCACATGCACTTCGGTACAACATGGATCACATTCAGAGGGTAATCACCTTCTATGATGTGAACTGTCAATATAGCAAAAAACTCCATCGCCAACTCACGGACAATAGGTACATTTCACTACCTTTGGAGGTAGAAATTATTCCAGCCATTGGGGCTTGGCATATCCATGGACATCGGCAAGAGTGCCGCCTAGCTTGGTATGGTGCCAGCTTTATTCCTGAGGTGGGACGAGTGGACGGGAAATCATGGAGACACTGTGGGCATCGTTGAACACTATCTCACCATCGGTGCATGGGATGTTGGCAGCCCATCTTCACAAGCTTTTTGATTATCAAATGAATGACTCTAACTTTCTGAAGATGATAAGAATGAGTGAGTACTAAATCAATCGCTATATTATAGTTCTAACACCATGAAAAAAGGCCGATTGCTGAAGTGGAAATTTAATGTTGCCACACAGAGCTTGGCCAATGCAAGAGTGGCATTTGATCACCTGGATGCCGCTGTACCAGCCAATGAAAGAGCGAAATGGTTTAACACAGAAGAAAATGCCATGGAGAGATGAAAGGTAGATCTTACAGTGATAGACATGTAGAGATACAGATGGACCGAGGTAAGAGTTGTCCTTATATGCTCTGGTCGTGCTTCAATCATCAGTCATTAACGCTGACAGTTAAAGTAATGGAATTAGACCTCTTAGATTCAAGGCTAGGGAAAGTGCACGGCATGCATGGTTCGGTCAGTTGGATTACCGATGGGCTTTGAATAGAGGAAGCTCAGATCACTCTGACTCAACTCATCAAAGACCTTGGGCCTAATATTCCGACTGATGCAAAGTCCATCAACATCTCTCGGAAGAGAGAACGCCTAGAAGCTGATATAACAAGATTTAATATATCGGCCATTTAATACATTGGTTCAATATTGAACCACAATGATGATATGATCGGTAATGGTGATCTTGACATAGATGCTGATATAGAACATGGTAACTCCATGGCCGCAGATCAGAATGGTGAAGAATCGACTTCAGTATCAGTAGAGCGTATCTGCGTTTGTCTGCTGTCAGTGATTGGTCTGGAGAAGTGTGTATCAGCAGGCCTAGAGGATTTAGCAAAACAGGAGATCCAGCTCCAGATTAATCAAGCCAATGATGCATTACATGAATTGCGCCTCGCTCTGGTGGACAAAGCAATTCTATTTCAGAGGAATATTTGCCAAGCAAGCAGTCACCAGATGAAGACACATGCATGGTCCAAAGTCGCTAGTGTACAGAAAACAGTTTGGTATCATGCCACTGTTTATTATTGAGCTAGATGGCAATTGATTGAATTGGATGCCGATTCCAATATCCTCGGCCGATTCCAGCCATTTCTTCACAGTGACCTGAAGGTCACATCGGCTGTAGCTGATCCTAATTCTCATGGAGAGTGGAACTCTGCCCTTGCAGGTGACACAGAAATAGAAAGCTGGATGTCAGAATGTATGTCTATCGGTACATAATTGCTCAGATGCTAATGGGCTTTTGTATAGTCTATCGAGTACATTGGTTGCGAGTGAAGGCCTTCAGAGATCAGTGTAATAAGGAGATCAACCTGCTTAGGAAGGAATGTCAATGGACCGAAACATTCTTTCAATGCCAAGCATCTACTCGTTGGAATCAGGCTCAAGAGGTGTCAGAGAAAGGGTGGTGTGGCCCATTGGCCTATTGGAAGAAGCAAGCAACATTGTATTTAAGGCTAGTGAATGCTACTGCGGAATGCCGAAACTACATGGACTCAAAGAAAGCATAATATATATGTTCCGATTCTATATGCTAATATAAATCCATTGTGACCAAAAATGAAATGTCCCACCATCTAAAACTACAGCTGCTTCTTTTGTTGTTCATTAGAGTATTCCGCTATATAATACAAGTCACATGCCAATTGTTACCACAAATCATTTTCATTCATCTCATCATTATTGCGATGGAATCTACTACCCAATCCATCCATTAGTCACCAACTCAAACATATTCAATTGTGGAACTTTGCACCGCTTTGGAATATTGCAGCTGCTGCATAAAGATTGCGCTTGATGCTATCAAGTGTGAAGTTCCCAATCAACATGCATGGAATAGTCTGTTTTTTGAAGTGGTATGTACATCTAACAGTTTTTTTAAAATACATACTATTTACTTTTCTAGGAATTACTCAACCAGCTTTATGTTCACGGAAGTCTTCGGGGAGTGCTGGTTCAGCTTCCTCAGACTGCCACAGGAGTGCTTGCACTATTTGTGTATTCCGTAAACTCCACCAATAACATAAAGCAACTTTTCCCAATTCTCCCAATGGATAAGGACAAGTCCGAACTGTCATTCTACACCGATCATTTTGAAGATGTCTGGTGGATGGCTGATTTGCCACCTCTGCCTCCGACATATGGCAGTCAATCGGTAGTGGAGATAATGGTGAAAGCAGAGAAGATTTTCTGGGTATGTCTTCATCTTGCTGATGGACCATTAATTCATACAGACTAGGCCAATAATTCCTCTGATCAAAGGCAATGGAATGCCAATATTGAGGCCATGGATCTCCATAGCCGATACCTCCATAATTATCTTCAAAGCTTACAAGATGAGCACCGCCAGGTGAGACTAGAGATGGTGATTGTTGGAGACTGGATGGACACCATGGAGGATATATTCGGAGTCGGCATTTTATAGTTTCACCATTTATTATTCATTCAATGTATTTTCTTTTTGTTTTTGTTTTATTACTGTTGACAATATTCCAATTATAAGCAGCTTTGTATCCTGTTGTTAGTTTATAGAATATACTCAGCAGGAGTCCTTTGTCTGCCCTACTGCTTCCAACACTTCATATCTCATGAAGCTCGGAGGCTTTACCCTAGCCCACTTCATGACTGCCGGTCACATATAGTATGCCAGGCACCCCCAATTACCATCTACTGCATTGACTCCGTGCCGAAGAATATATCCGGAGAATACCATGACAGTACCGGGAGGGTAGTCGAATCGCTTCACCAGAGTCAGCATTGACATCTATGCACCGGAATACTCTCTGAAGGTCGCCAACAGGTCCATCGCCTCTGTCAGAGAGTTATGATCCTGATGGTATGGTGTCTGCCAATTCATCATCACCAACATAGTGCTATAGATGCTCTCCCATTTGCTAACTACTTCCACTATCTCTTCAATCCCTTCGGCAATCGCAATCATCGGCAGATTCTTCATTATCTCCTTTCTGACTTGATACAACTCTGGGTGCATTATCACCATCGCTCTGGCAAGCAATGCGTTCATCTTGACATTTCAATCTAGCCACTCCCTGCCACCACCTGCTGCATTGGTGCCTTTCAGCATCACCGATACTTCCAGAACATCATTCTCCCTGCTGTGCCCCAGTTGGAACCATCCCGGAGACATGTTCAGGCATCTCCTCATCAACCCATCCCTTGGATTGAACAACCCCGGGTTGCTTCGCCATCCGGCTGTCTTTGTTTCATAGCTAGTTCAAAGTGCCATAGCCATCAGCACCAATGAGTGTGTGATATTGGTCGATGCACGCTGACAAACCTGTCTGTTACAGCCAAGTGCCCTTGGTAAATACCATACCATAATTATCCCATCTGCATCCATGATTAGTGCAGGCTCGTCGATGATTTCCTCTTTGCCAAGTGGAAAAACTTTGAGTAGTTCCTTCTCTTGTTCCTCATCTCTACCAAAGTCATATGGCTTTAACTTTTGGAGTAGCTCCTCTGCCAAGATATTCACTTGCTCTGATCATGATTAGCAATACGAGTTTCCAACTGACAGGATATTTACTAGGATTCCGATACACGTTCACCAGTAGATGCACAATCCTATCAGCATCTGCCACCAGTGAAACTGGTAAATCAATGCTTGGTATAATTGGAGATTATGGGTCCCCTTCACATATTGATTGATGAAAACATTGCACCATGTACTAAGAAATAGCAGATGTCAGATGTAGCACCATATAAGGGGGGGTAATTGGATAATGCTCTGAGGCCCTGATTTACATTTTATTGTTCCATACATATTGTGGCCGAAAGCTCCCATCGTGGACTCTTGTGAACCTATTCTGTGCTGTCACATGTTTGATTCAAGGAATCCCCTGGTTTCCATGGAAATTATCAGAATGCTGCCAAAATTATTCACAGTCATTTACCCAAGAATTACAGATTTGGGGCTGTCATCTGTGTAACTGAACCATCCATTAACATCAGCAATATGAATTATTGGCTGATGTAATATTGTCAGTAAGTCCCTAATTATCGACCACTGACCGATAGCTGGTATCAGTAGACGTTCCCTTGGCCTACCCACTGAAACCAGATGGAAACCTTAGACAACAACAATGGGAAACACGCATTGGAGGAAGAATATGGTGACGAGAAGACGACATGCTTCAAGGTCAGCTTCGATGCGGACAACGAGATATAAATTCGAGATAGCAGTGATTACAGTCAACAAATGAAGCATCTGATGATGAGGATGAAGCAGCAAGTGCAAGGGTAGGAATAGAGTAGTAAACAGTAAGTCCAAGGCCCCCAAGGGAGAGTTAGACAGATGAATAGGACTGGGGAGAGACGGCATAGAGGTACAGTTTATATATGTAAGTAAGATGCTTTAGAGTAGGTCATCTGAGTCCAAAAGGATTGAGGGCCGGTGTGAGAGAAAGAAGAAAGGAAGAGAGATAAGGAACATGTGTAACAAGCAAGATGTCTGTGTGGCATGACCTCATAGATAAGGCAAGAGTCTAGACTGGGTCTGGGCTTGAGGTCACATGCAAGGATCACGTGATGAGGAAGAGCAGAATGTCACGTGATCAGAAAAGGGGTAAGTCAGGTGACTTGGTCACATGACTGTGAAGTAAAAATATGTTAAGTACGATGATTGAAAGAAAAGTAAAAATGTAGCATGAGGTCCTGAACTATAACACTACCACCCATTCTCCAGCTTTGAGATCCAGTCTCAAGTTGGTGAATTCCAAATAGAAGGGGCCAAACAGGGAGAAAAGAGATGTAAATTGGTCTGGAGAGATCCCGCAGATAGGATATAGAGCTGTGAGATGAGCTGTGTGAAAGTCGTTGATGGTGTCTTGGGCATGTTTAAGATTTACGGCAGGTTCCCAGATGCGATCCACCTTGTCCCATCCCTTCCAATGGATGAGGTATTGTAATTTTCCATGGTATAAACATAATTGGACGATATAGTCCACTTTGTATTCTTCATGATGGTCTTCTGTCACGGTAACAGCATTGGGTTTGTAAACGTTTTGTCTGGCCAGTGGGGCTTTATAGGGCTTTATGTGGGAAATATTGACAGTAGGATGAATAGATATGGTGGAAGGGAGGATGAGGGTGATGGCATTAGGGAGGATGGCAGAGATACGGTAGGGGCCAATAAACTTTTGTGTGAGTTTACAAGCAGGATAGGGGAGGGAAAGATGATCTGTGGAAAACCAAACGAGATCACCGATAGAATATGTGGAAGTGTGAGAGCGCTTGGATTCTTGTGTGTGCGACATCCAATCGCATGTTTTCTGTAGTGTCGCTTTGATTTTGTCATGGGAGCGACCAAGGTTTTTAGTGAACAACCCCCCAGGAGTCATATGAGATGTTGTGGGTTCTGATCCCATGCGAGACGAGTAGTTGCATGTAACTGAGAACAGTGAAGTGCCGGTTGCCGTTGTAATAGCATTGTTGTATGCAAATTGGGCCATCTTTAGCATTAATGCCCAAGAATCCTGGTTTTTTGCCACATAGGCTTGTAGATATATGAGGATCTCCTGATTGACCCTTTCCATTTGTCCGTCCGTTTGTGGATGGTATGCCATTGACAGCTTCTGGTGTATGCCCAAGACTTTGCACAACTCTTTGGTAAACTCCAAGACAAATTGTGGTCCTCTATCAGATAAGATAGTGTTAGGAAGTCCATGGAGACACCATAAATAAAGAAGCTAAGTCTGAGGAAGAAGTGGTTTTCATACAGGGGAAAAGAATAATTTCTTTGGAAAAATGATCCACGATAACCTCTATAGAATCAAAGCCAAGAGAAAGGGGAAGTCTGGTTACAAAATCAATGGGAATATCTTCCCATGGATGAGAAGCGATGGGTAAAGGGAGAAGTTTTCCTGCCAGTGGCTTTGATGAACCCTTCGTGAGGGAGCACACCTGGCAGTGTTCGATATATGTGGAAATGTCTTTAGTGGCACTGGGCCACCAGTAAAACTTTCAAATGGAAGAAATGGTATGGTCGTGGCCAGGGTGACCAGCAACTGGAGAATCATGAGAAATAGATATAAGCTTGTTTCAAAGAGAATGTGGCATGAAAACGATGCCGTTCGAATTTCTGAAAAGTCTGTCTATTGCGTAGTATTCGTATTCGTTAACTGCATCAATGTTTAGCCTAGAAGATTCCATGCATAATTTAGTTTCAAAATTTGGAGTGAGAGACATGGAAGAGATGGCTTGAACTCCTGTGGAGCCAAACCCTTTGTCATTTCGTTCTGACTCGCCAAGAGTCTTTGATTCTGAGAGTGTTGGGTTTCAATTTTTCAATAATTAGTTGTGCGATGCAGTCAAATTTGAAAACGTGGAAGGAGGAATCGGAATGGTTGAAGAGAATTACACCAATTTCTCCCCTATAATTGGCATCAATGACTCTGGCCATGACGTTGATTTTATGCTTGAAGGTGAGGCCTAATCATGGTGCAATTCTCCTGTAAGTTCCAATAGAGAGTTAGATCTTAACATGGGTGGGGATGAGTTGTTGATTGTGGGTGGGGATGTTGAGATTGATGGTGGAGTACAGATTAAAGCCCATAGCAGAGGAGGAGCCCTTCAAGGGTAAGCAGGCATCAGGGGAGGTCAGTTCGATGGGAATAGATAAGGAAAAGGAACGGAGAACATCTGAAGTAAAAACAGTGGTGTTCTCGTTTAATTTATTGACTGCATTGCCATGATCTAGGCGACAGGATAAAGCATTGGCATGTCCGTTTGTGTTACCAGGTTTGTAAACGAGCGTATAGTTGAACTCTTGTAAGAGTTTGTGCCATTGTGCCTGGCGACCAGAAAGCATTTGAGGCTGTTTCCAGTGTTCGAGATTTTTATGATCTGTTCAAATCTCGAAGTTAGCCTTTCCAATGAGGTAATGATGCCACTCCTCGAGAGTGCGTATGATAGTGAGCAACTCCTTGTCATAGACTGGGTAGTTGCATTCGGCAGAAGAAAAAGAATGAGAGAGAAAGGTGCAAGGGCGCCATAACTTATCCTCCCCTAGGACCAATAATACCACACCGGTGGCAATGTCGCTAGTGTCTGTTTCAATGCACATGTCCTTTGAGGAGTCAGGAACAGCCAAAAGTGGCGCAGTCATAAATTGTTTTTTGAGTATATCAAACACTTTTTATTGTGCCTCCCCCCAGGTGTAAGGGACATTTTTCTTGGTGAGGTCATTAAGGGGGTGAGCAATCTGTCCAAAACCATTAATGAAACGATTGTAATAATTACAAAGTCTATGGAAGGATTGGAGTTATTTCAATTTGGTGGGTGCTGGTCAATCAAGGATGGCATTGACCTTTTTTGGTTGCATGCCGACATTGTTGGCAGAAACAGTCATGCCAAGAAAGTCGACTTTGTTGGTGTTAAATACACATTTTTCTGGTTTTGCATAAAGGTTGTTCTTGTGGAGTCTGCGGAGAACTTCCTTGACGACCTTGGAGTGTTCATCGTTGGATTTGTTTTTGGTATAAATACACATGCCATCCAAATAGACAATGACGACAGTATACATGTTGTTGAAGATATCGTTCATCATTTGCTGGAAAGTTGGTGGACTGTTAGCCATGCCAAAATACATTACAATGGACTCATAGGCCCCAAGCGGCATTACAAATGCTGCTTTCCACTTGTCGCCTTCCTTGATGCAAACGTTGTTGTATCCCCATCTAAGATCGAGGCAGGTGAATTTGTCTGCACCTTTGAGGCAGTTAACGAGTGCAGAAATAAGAGGAAGTGGGTATGAGTTTCCAACTGTACCCTCGTTTAAATAGCAGTAGTTCATAATGAGGCGTTTTTCTCCTGTTTTCTTGGGGATAAAAAAGACTGGTGCCATTTGAGGAGACTTGGAAGGGCGGATATAGCCCTTCTCTTGCTCGGAAGCTATAAAATTGTGAACTTCTTCAAGTTCAGCATCAGATAAAGGGATTACCCGACCCTTTTTAGGTACAAAGTTGGGTTTGAGGTCAATGGCATGGTCCCATGGTTTGCGGACGGGCATCCATTGTGACTCGTTTTTTGCTGAAAATGTCAAGAAATTCGTGATATTGAGGAGGTACCTTTTCAGCGAGACCTTCCTCGATGGAGCAGATGGAGGCATTCCAGATGCCATAAACAAGGTTTGCTGCATTAATCATGATGCAGTTGCGAGTGCAGTGACAGAAATTGATCGTTTTTTCAACCCAGTCAATAAGGGGGTTGTGGTGTTTAAACCAATCATATCCTAAATAGATTTTGTGAGTTCCTAAATTAGTTACCAGGGCATCAATGCCTTTGGAGTGTCCCTGATAAGATAATACTAAAGAGATGTAATCAGTAATATTGCCATGTGATGACGTTGAGCCATTGGCATTAGAAATGGAACAGGGAAGGGATAATTTTTTGGTCAGAATACTAAGTGACTGTACCCATTTTTTGTCCACAAGTCTGGTAGGTGCCAGAATCGAGTAGTGCCTTTTCCGATGTTTTTTACCATTTTGATTCATTTTTGTAATAAATATCCATGGTGATTTCAAATTTGTCACCGTCAGGGAGGATTCTAAGGTTAAGGTTAGTAGGGGAGGATTTTAAAGAAGAAAAAGATTTGATGGAAGTATTTTTTATTTTTTCAGGAGAATTAAGCACACATTGTTTTACTTCTGGTGCCATGCTCAAATGAGACGCTCCTTCAGAAGGCATAAAAGAATAACTAGATGATACAAAGTTCAATGAGTTATCATCAACCAACCCACCGTCCATCTCCCCTAAGATAGTGTAACGATTATGAGAAAGAGAAGATGAAGAAAAAGAAAATTTATTGTCCTTGGCCGAATGAGCACCTCCTAGGTTCATTCAGCTCGGCCTTTTCCCTTAAGTCCATCGGCAGCTAGCTGCCAGGCTTGTGCTGTGAACATGTCGTAGTAGAAAGCCTCTGCTTCCTCTGTCTGCCATGGCGGGGCAGATGAGAGTGCTGGCGAAGGCATGGGGTGAGATGAAACAGAGATGGGGGCAATACTGGTGGTCAGGGCAAGTTCAATCTTGCAGATGTTGGAACATGGCAGGATATAGCAGGTTTGACCTGTGGTGGGGTTGAATACCTTACGACCACGAGGGCGGTGGGGCTTCTTACAGTTGCGAGAGAGGTATCCGACCTGTTCACAATTGTAACATTTGCACGTTTCGGTGTTGGATTGGACCACACGTGTGTCCATCAGTGCCCCCCAACTGGGCTGTGTACCGACCTCAGTAAATCGAGGCTCATCCTGAGGTCTGGTTGAAAGGTTTTGCCATTCAAGGCGCATGGTGGTAAACATTTTGCCAATCTGGTTGGCATCCTTTTGCCATGTAGCTAACGTGTCCTCGATCGGTGGGTTGTGTATGGAGAGTTGGAAGTATATTTGATAATCAAGCTGCTCTTTGTATAGTTGTAAGGCGGCGGAGTCAGTGATGAATAGGTCGGTGTCCTTGTGAAGTAACTCAAACCACTGTGTGAAGATCTCCACTGGGAGATTACCTTGTTTAAGCGCTACCAGTGATAGATAGGCCTCTTGTTTCAACACATTGATTCGGAAGAAGTTCTCAATTTCTTCCTTGGGTGTCGCCCATGAAGGCCACATGAGGGCAGATGTGGTGAGAGTTAATCCTAACTCCACATATTTCTCCATGGTGATATGGGCAAAGTTTTTGGCTTTCCCGTTCATTTGCAGGAGGACTGCAGCAGCCCTTTGATGGTTGTCCAACTCATCATGACACTGCATCCAAATCTCTACCCATACCCACCAGGATTGGAAGGTGTTACGGTTGCTGTCCCAGGTGCCAGGTTTGGCGATTAATTTTGCTGGCAAGCCAGCCCTTTGGTACACCAGAGGCGGATCGTCAAAGAGAGGACTTAGAGGTTCGCCATCTGCGTTAGTGCATCGGTGAGAAGGAGGAGGCAGAATGGCGGTCTGGGCAGCAATAGAGGTTTGCAACATTCCTTGTATGGTTACCTTGGTGTTTATAACATCACGTCATGTTGGGCCATCTGGTGTAATGCCTGACATTCTGGGTGGGGTAGGAGGGATGGAAGGAGAGGAAGAACGTGGGGATTCGGAATTTATAGGTGATATTGGGATGGGTGATGTTATAGTTCAGGACCTTACGCTGCGTATTTTCACTTTTCTTCATCTTATCGGACTTAGTCGATTTTCACTTTCGCAGTCACGTGATCAAGTCACCTGACTTAACTCTCTTTAGGATCACGTGACATTCTGCTCTTCTCCGTCACGTGACCTCACACGTGACCGTGGGACAACATGTGACTCGAGTCTGGACCCGGTCCAGACTCTCGCCTTATCTATGATGTCACGCCTCACGGTTACCTTGCATTTTCCTCATGTTCCCTTATCTCTTTCATTCTCACACCGGCCCTCAAGTATTTAGGACTCAGACGACCTACCCTAAAGCACCGTAGTATCATATATATACCGTACCCTCTCGTCGTCTTTCCCCAGTCCTATTCATCTGTCTACTCTCCCTTGGGGGCCTGGACCTTTGATTACTACTCTTGCTACCCTTTGCTACTGCATAGCCGAACTCATCCTCGTTAACGGATGCTACACGTGGTTACCGTTATTCTACCCATCTCAAATCTTTATCTTGTCATACGTGTTGAAGCCGACCTTCAACATCGCCGCCTCTTCATCACTACGTTCCTTCTCAAGCGTATCTTCCCTGTCGTATTCCTCTAAGTGTCACTTGTTATCCTAGTTGTTAGGATTAACTCGTTCAGGTTTCTGTTATAGTTCAGGACCTCACGCTACGTATTTTCACTTTTCTTCATCTTATCGGACTTAGTCGATTTTACCTTCATAGTCACGTGACCAAGTCACATGACTTTCCTCTTTTGATC
>JBBPQR010000128.1:0-17763 GCA_038092615.1 Boletus sphaerocystis | reverse complement strand
GTCTGCTTGGTGCCGACTTGACCACCAATCAAGCCAAATGCAAATGTAGCTGTGCTGCCACAGAAAGCGCCAGCAGGTCACCTAGACGATGTGCCGATGGTAATATGTACGACTCACCGCGGTCGATACAGCGGCGATAAGTCCGAAAATGATTGTTATATGGAAAGAAGAAGTGATCAAGTTAGGCCTAAGTCACCTCGTCATGCATCAATTTTGATAATGCCAGAGTGTCACGAACGTAACTTTACGATCATTCTTTGCCAACTGTCGCGTCTTCTTTTCCCAAACCTCAACTTGAAGTATCCTTTCTGTAATCACCTTGGATGAGTCTTCAATGTCTCGGCTCCTGCGAACCATGTTCCCCTGGTTCCCCTCGCCAAGTCCTCCAGGCTCAGAAAATTAATGCTGGTCCCGAAGAATCAAAGTGGGTCTAGGCCGGGTTTGGTTCCCACCTCATTATTCCGTTTTGCAACGTTACATAATTGTCCTTGGTGATCTTGCTTTCGTCACAGCTCTCCTACACAACCCAGGACCAGATATTCCATTCCTTGAGGCTCCGTCTCCCCAGTGCACACATTCCCTCCGATCAGTTATTCTCAAGGTTAATTCGAAAGCCACGAAGAGTCTCCCTCAGTCAGTCACATCTGCTCTGACACGTTTCGTCCCTTCACTTCCTTACCTCACCCCGACTAACTTGATATTTATCTCAGCTAGTGGATTTTGATCGACGATGTTCAAGTTGATTTGGCGTCTTTGGCCCGTAACTGGCCCTCGCTCCAAACCCTGGAATTGAAGTGGACAGGTACACGTCGACATCCTTGAATCAATCCAGTGTGCTCTCGACCAATAATGAGCAAAGTTGGAAAAAGACGAACTCGCATTGTCCGGTGAGCATCGGTATCGGCATGCATACGTATCGATCGAGCGACCAAGAATGGGCTCCATTCGTGGCCCTAAAAACCAGCTCGTCTTGCAGTCTCACATTGACAGGAGGCCGATCGAGAGGTACACGTGGCACACCCTGCGGTGATTTCTTGAAACTTGAAATGGGAACAGTGACATATCTTAGATCATATATAGCCGATCAGTGGCAATAACAACTCGATGTCAGGCAGAAGCGATCTTGAGGGGAATACTCAATAGTCGCCCTCACACTCAAAACAGCCTCAGGTGGAACGCCAACTGTATGCCCACGATAAGTTACTTACTCCCAACCCCACTGTACATTCCAGAATCCAGCGATCTAATCGGAACTACTGGTACTCCAGGCGGCGGTGCTCTAGTAGGCCAATTGAGATGTCTGCTAGAATCGAAACCACGGTGCATGCTGTGTATTGAATTCAATCGACGCGCTGTAGCTAGGATACAGGATCAACCAAGGGCTTTTGTACAACGAGCCAGTGCCATGATGCACCCATATTAATATGTCGAGAGTCGCAGACACCCCGGGCCTTCGAAAAAAATCTGTCTTCTGCTCATCGAGTCTGCTTTTGGGAGACTAGCAAACCGCCCCGTGTAAACTCTTGACCCATGACTCTTTCCAGCACTCGACCCGTGGTTCAAAATGCGCAGTCCTTTCTTTCAACCTGATTTATTTCAGTGTATACTGGACTGTCTTCAAGCCCCAGCAGAGGCGACTTGTAAGGACACAACTTATGGACCACACAAGAGTGATGGTTTGCACAAGCAGGATAATAATATTCTGAAAGTGGGGAACTACTACAGGATATCCTTACTTATATACTACAAACCTCAAGGCTTACTTGTGTTTACCATGAGGTGATGATGTCATACTACGTCATAGTTCTGGAACGGTCTGGAATGTGTGATAATGTGAAATGTGAAAGGGAAAGAAGTGAAGAGAAATAAAGTTCCTAACATTACCCCCTTTTCAAGGCGTGACGTCCACGACACGTGTAGTTTCTGCCAGGGGTATTTCAAACATGTGATTGGGATATTTTTGGAATCTTTTACGATATTCGAGGAATTCAGAAGAGGAAAATAAAGAGGAGGGTTGGACGACAGTTTCTTGTCGGAGGCAGATAGGACAGGAACAAGGGGAGTCAGGTTGATCGGCAGAGTAACGCATTTGGATCTTTTTGGTGGATCATGGAGCCGTGGGATGTTTTTGGTAGAAGTCTTTTATGGCATCCTTTGCGTGTGGTAATTTAGTTTCGGTGATCCACTCGTTTTCCTCATAGGGGAATCCTTTTCAGGATACGAGGTATTCAATATGTCCACGACGTTCTCGAGATGCAATGATTTCTTTGATTTCCTGTTCCTCAAGTCCGTTAATGAGGTCAGGTGGTGGAGGGGGGATGTGTTTTTGTGAGGGGAACGCTCCTTGGGTGTACGGGTGTAAGAGAGACTCATGGAAGATAGGGTGTATAGTGCGCCATTTGGGATTGAGTTTTAATTTGTATGCGCTTGTACCTATTTTTTTATAATCTTGAAAGGGCCATATCGCTTGTCATCTAACTTCTTTGATGGGCGATCTGATCTAATGTTGGTCCCTTCTAGAAGTACTAGATCTCCTGGTTTGTATTCAGAGATCGGGCGTGTTTTTTGATCGTAGTACTTTTTCATGTTGTTGGCGGCATGTTCCAGAGATTCTCTTGCTAGTTTAAGTGTTCCCTGCATTGTTTCCACAAATTCCTTAGCCAATTCATTTCGGACTTGTTTTCGATATTCTCCACGAATGTTTGGTTGTTGACCGTAATTGAGCATGAATGGGGAATAACCGCTCGATGATGTGGTATTTTGGTTATGAGCGAACTCAGCTATAGCCAGCCATTCTACCCAGTCATTTTGTGGATGATTAGTATACAACCATAGGTATTGTTCGACTGTGGAGTTATATCTTTCTGTTTGTCCATCCGTTTGTGGGTGATAAGCCGTCGACGGATTGCCTTCGATTCGTAGAAGCGTGTATAATACTTCCATAAAGGAGGAGACGAATTGAGGACCTTGATCGGAGATTACTTTGTGAGGAGTTCCGTGGAGTTTGAATATGTGATTGCGGAATATAGTGGCGACTCCTTTAGCGGAGATCTCAGTGTTCACAGGGAATAGTTGGATCATTTTTGAGAACCGATCGACTACTGTGAGAATGGCGTTCTTTCCCTGAGATTCCGGTAGTGGTCTGATGATATCGACGGAAATGATCTCTCATGGTGCGTTTGGGATTTCATTTGGCTGCAAAGGGGTTTTGTTTGATTGATGAATTGTTTTTGCCTTTTGGCACCTATCGCAGCCTTTGACGTATATTTCGACATCTTTTCTCATGGTTGGCCAATAGTATTTGGCTGAGATGAGATCCTTTGTTCGTCTAATTCCCGGGTGTCCAGCTATTGGGTGATCGTGGTTCTCTTTTAGTATTTGCTCCCTTAATTTGTCGTTTTTTGGGATATAGAGAAGATCTTTAAAGAACACGATCCCGTTTGCTTCCTTCCAGGAATTTCCTTTTTGTAGTCCAGTGATTGCATATCTTTCACGCTGGTGCTGGAGTTTGGTCACCATTGACTCAACTGTTTCGCTTTCCTCCTGTCTAGACGAATCTGGACGGGTACTTGTTGAAGACAGTTGTTTTATCACACGGATTGTCGGGGAATCCGGCGAGTTTAGTGACGTTGTGTCAAATTCAGATGGAGGGATGAGAATTTGTTGTTTATTGTCATTTTCCACCCCCTTTTCAAAGTCTGGTCTCCGGGACAGAGGATCTGCAGGATTGGTTTTACCCGATCGGTGTTTAATGGTGTAATGATATTCTGATAAGGTTTGTTGCCAGTGGGCTTGTCGTTGGGATAGATCTTGTGGGGATTTGAAATAGACAAGGTTTTGGTGATCGGTGAGGATTTCGAAGGGGTGTACGGCGTCGAGAAGGTATTGACGCCATTCTTTGATTGCGAAGATGATCGCTGTGAGTTTCAGGTCTGCGGCGTGATAGTTACATTCGGTGTCGGATAAGGATCTGGATATGAAGGTGACTGGATGCCAGCGATCGTCTTGCTTTTGTGAAAGTACTGCTCCGAGACCTATTCCGGAACTGTTGGTTTCAATCCGGAAGAGGTCAGTGTCGGTAGGCATGCGAAGGATGGGTGCGGAGGTGATGGCCTTTTTTAGGGTTTCGTAGGCTGTTTGGCAATCATTGTCCCAAACAAACTCTTTCTTTTCTGACGTGAGGTTGTTTAGGGGATGGGCTATTTTGGCGAAGTCTTTTACGAATCGTCGGTAGAAATTCAGGAAGCTTAGAAAGCCACGAAGTTGTTTTCAGGTAGTTGGTACCGGCCATTCGGTGATGCCTTTGACTTTGGCAGGGTCCATTTGGACAGATTGGTTTCCGACTATGAGTCCAAGATATTCAGTTTGTCTTTATTCAAACTCACACTTAGTGTGTTTTAGATAGAGTTTGTTGTCTCACAGGATTTGGAGTACTTCAGATACAATCTGTCGATGTTCTTCCAGCGTGGCTGTGAAGATCATGATGTCATTCATGTAGATCACTACTTTGCCTCAACTGATCAGGTCGCAGAAGAGCTGATTCATCATGGTTTGGAAGGTGGCAGGTGAGTTTGTTAGCCTGAAGAACATGACGAGTGGTTCGAACAGTCCTCTGTTGGTTCAGAAGGCTGCTTTCCATTCGTCACCTTCTTTCATTCGTATGTTGTTGTACCCCCAACGAATGTCTAATTTGGTAAAGTATGTGGCATTCTTTAGTTTGTCTACCAATTTAGATATTAAGGGTAAGGGGTATCGGTTTTTGACGGTAATGGCGTTTAATTTCCGATAGTCCTGTACTGGTCGGAGTTTTCCGTCTTTCTTTTTTACGAAGAAGAAGGCTGATGCAAAGGGAGATTTAGAGGGTCGTATTTGTCCCGACTTAAGATTTTCTTCCAAGAAGGCATTGAGCTCTTTTTGTTCGTCGATCGTGAGATTATATGTTTTGCAATCGATTACATGATCGCCTGGTATGATTTCGACCACGTGATCCCACGGTCAGCGTGGTGGAAGTTTGTCGAAGTTTTCTTTGTCGAACACATCTTTGTATTGGTGATAATGCTCGGGTACGACTTCTTCAAATGTTTATTTTTGCTTTTGGAGGTTGGCTTCGATGGCAAGCTCCATAGATGTGGTAGTGCATATGTATTCGTCTACGTCGATACCGAATAGTCTTTCATCATCTTTGATCACCTCGTGGTATTCCTCGTCATCTTCGACGGGTATTAATTCTGGGAGGTGATCATCGTGACATATGAGCTGGATAGTCTGTCTTTTCCAGTTGATTATGGGGTTGTGTTGTTTTAGCCAATCATAGCCTAGGAATATGGCATGAGTGGACAGGGATGTGACTGCCAGGGCAAGCTGTTCTGTGTGATCGTCAATTTGCATTTCGATGGTTGCGAATTGCATAATGGTTCCGTTAGAGTTTTTGGTTCCATCTGCATTGTATACTGGAATTGGTATTGGTATATTATGGACAGGTATTTTATTTTCCAGTACAAATTTTTGGTCTATGGACGAAGCGCTACACCCGGAGTCGATTAATGCTATGACAGGTATTTTAGTTTCGTCAGACTTGGTGATGACGACTTTGGTTTCCAAGGAATCTTTAGATCTCTTTCGTTTTATGAATTTGGGTTTATTTTGGAGATCTCTCAGGTGGAGATAGGATTCCATGGGGGATATTTGCTTTATTCTTTGCACGAATTCCGGCGTTACTTCTGATACTCGTGAGTCATGTACGAAGGATCTTAGATGTTTGATCGATCGTTCGTCATCGTTTTGGTCTGCGACCTTTTTTATCCATTCAACAGACCAGGAGTTGACAGTATTCATCCAAGCATTCCGATTACTCTCCCTTTTCTGTGAAGAGGAATGGGGCTGATCAGGCCTGTCTTTGGTCGGATGTTGGAGAATTCGGATTTGTTTGTCGGTTGATCCAAAACCGGCTTTTCCTCTTTGGGTTTTATCAAGATCCTCTACTTCTTTTAATGTAGGGTTCTCAATTTTCTCGACGATGAGCTGTGCTATTCGATCGTCGGTTTTAACCTCAAATGGATTTTTTCCATGATTGAATAATAGGACTTTTAACGGTCCTCTGTAGTCGGCATCGATAACTCCTGCACCGACATCAATCATGTGTTTGGCGGCTAAGCCGCTTCTGGGGGTGATCCTCCCATAAGTGCCTTTTGGGAGGGTGATCGAGATTTCTGTGTTTACCAACCCTTTGTCTTGGGCTGGTATTGTTATTTCTTCGGTGCTGTACAGATCGAAACCTGCAGCTTCCTTAGAACCCTTCGTTGGGATTTTTGCCTTTGGTGATAATTTTTTAATTGGAATTTCTGGTTCACTTTCTTCCAATTTAGTCTTTTCAACGGTCAAAACAGAATATTTATTGACAGGTGAGATAGGACATGTAGGCGACTGAGTAACTACTGTCCTTCGGCAAAATCCTTTTCTATTTTCTCAATTTTCTCCGCCAGCTCTTGTTATAGTTCAGGACCTTACGATGCGTATTTTCACTTTTCTTCATCTTATCGGACTTAGTCGATTTTCACTTTCACAGTCACGTGACCAAGTCACCTGACTTAACTCTCTTTAGGATCACGTGACATTCTGCTCTTCTCCGTCACGTGACCTCACACGTGACCGTGGGACAACATGTGACTCGAGTCTAGACCCGATCCAGACTCTCGCCTTATCTATGATGTCACGCCTCACGGTTACCTTGCATTCCCCTCATGTTCCCTTATCTCTTTCATTCTCACACCGGCCCTCAAGTATTTGGGACTCAGACGACCTACCCTAAAGCACCTTAGTATCATATATATACTGTACCCTCTCGTCGTCTTTCCCCAGTCCTATTCACTTGTCTACTCTCCCTTGGGGGCCTGGACACTTGTTTACCACTCTATCTTCCTACCCTTGCATTTGCCGTTTCATCCTCGTTATTGGATGCTACGCTATTTCTTTGTCTCTATCCCTACCACGAATTCCACCATCGTCCTCGTCGTTGTCTACGACACTGCCTCGTCCTCCGTTATCTCAATAAGGTCACGCGTACATCCTATAAACTAGGTTGTACTTGTTCAGGTTCTCGAACGGTTTCACAACCCCCATATATCTCCAGAGCGTAGGCAAGTGACTTGATTTTCTTTGTATTCCATTGTTATGTTTGAGTTAAACCAAGCAACTTTTTCGTGATAAGCATGTGGGAGATGCGTCTGGAGAAACTTCGCAGCAAGGATGGAATCATGGATATCATTGAAAAAACAAGAAACTTTGGTGGTGCCTCATCACTTGGTGTCCAGCGCTCAGGTACCAGAAATCTGAGATCTCTGTAGGAGGTCAGTGGGTACTTGATTTTTCGTACACAAAGTGTGATGTTCGGCCGATCTGTGTAGATTCGAATATTCACGGGTTCCTCCTTTCAGTGTGGATCCAATACCTTCATAATGTCACAGAGAGCTTCTGGCGTTAATGTTGCTGATGTGATTAGGTATGGCATGCAACAAGCAATGGTGAATCGCAGCCATCCCAATTCCTTGTATTCCAGTCTAAATTTTCCCCATGTCATGATGCAGTGCGCCTCATCGAAGATTATTCCAATTATATGATCGACAAACTGTTTTTTCCTCAGTAACACCTTGAATCTCCCTCCAGGCTTCATCATTTGTTCAGGGCTGATGATAACAGCCTGATATCTTAGCTCTTTGATGTCCTAGTCCAAGTATTAGTGCACCAAACACAAGAGGTTTGTTGAATCATGATTGTGATTGGTATTTACCTTGAAGTTTTTCTCGTTAGCGGTATCTGCATTGATTGTGATAGCCTGCATCCCTGCACTCTCCAGGCTTTCAACCTGTTGCCTTCCAAGCTGATTCAACGGGGTGACAATGATCTGGATGCTGTTTGGACAGAATAACAGTGGAATCCAGAATGTCAAGGTTTTCCCCATTGACGTTCCAGCAATGCACACTATGTCCTTATCACCCTATAGAAGTGCTGCCACAACCTGTACCTACCATAGACATGGTCGTTTCTCAAGAATTGTAAGCGTCCACTCTCGGATCTCTTCGACACTAGGGGTCTGTAACGACATGAAGACAAAGTAGGAAAGGCTAACTATATTATTGTTTTATTTTCCTTGCTATTTCCATATCTGTCATATGCCTACTACTTCGCCACTATGCTACTGTGCCGAGTGTCAGAAAATAAACCTTGTGGAACAGTTGTGCCAGCCGCTGCTGGAGGGATTGAGGGCCCAAAATAGGAAGATGTCTGAGTTTCAAATGTATACTAAACAAATACAAACTAAGATGCACCCTCTTTCCCTCCAGCACAAGGATGGGAAGGAGCCTGGCTGCTCCCCCGGTCACCATCGCCATCGCACACAAAAGGAAACCATCACACATGACCAGTAGGTCGCAGAGGGTTGAGCATGTGAACAACATGCGGAGGACTTTGTTATTGATAGGAGATCTTGGCCAGGCAATGTACTACTCGAATGACACTTACACTACTCTCCTTCTTCATACAGCTCCTCAAATGATGAGGTTTTATCACAGTAGTGAGAGCGTCTCCCAAGGATGTTGTCAGATACAGCATTGCAGGTTATGAGTTTTGGCTTTTTGCAATCTTGCTGCTCGTCCATCGGCTCCAACGTGTGCTTTGACTGCTTCATAGTCATTTGCCGAACTCTGCAAGCACCAACTTCTGTTTGAAACGTTTGTTCCCGAGCCATGTCATTGGCAGGCCAGCCCAATTTCAGGTGGTCATTGAACACCTTGATGATGTAGTTGTGAGTCTTGAGGTGTGTGCGAGCTTCAGTGCACCTGAATGCCGAATGGGTGTTCAGGAAGCATGACTCATGAACCACAGCCAAGATCATCTCATCATTGTTCTCAATTTTGTCATAGTAGTATTTGAAGAGGTTCGCGAGTTCTTTCAAAAGCTTGTCCAGTGCCTCTTTATCAGGAAAGAGAGGCGGATCGAATATTGTCTGTGCAGAAAAAACACTCCTTTTCCCCTCTGAACCCTCGTCTATTTCAAAGGTATTCTTTATAAAGTTGCTGCGCCGCTTGTCAGAAGTGGATGATGGTGAGTACATGAGGGCAGTCCACAAAAGCACCTAGAAAGCAGACTCCATATCATCAGAGGCACATTATTTTACGGTTCTGTCTTCCACCAAGTGTGTGGACATGAACTGCCAAGTACCCTAGTTGAAACCTTTTTAGAAGGGGGCCACAGAAAGCAATTGATCTGACATACCGTGCGCGATTGTATCTTTTTTTTCTTAAATAGGTTCAGGTTCAGTATGGGAATTTTAGCTTTTATACTATGAAATCCCCCGCAATAATGACATTCCAAGAGTCACAACTATTATCATTATCATCATATCATGTAAGGTATGGTGTGAATGTATATACTCTCAACATGTTTGAATAGATACAAGAATGCACTATTTTACACCAAGATATGACACATTGACACATCTCAGGTGAGATACAACGATATATATTTATATGGAATGACATATACAATCTTGACCATGACACTATATAGTTTTCAATGATACCATTTACACCGAGATATGACACATTGTCATATCTCGGTGGATCAGACATGACAATGAATAGCTTTCAATGATGTTATTTACACTGAGATATGACACATAATTATATCTCGGTGGATGAGACATAGGCATATACATACACACATTGATTCTGATGATGCACATAATATATAGAAAAGACAGTTTATGTACCCAAGATCTGCAATGTAAACCAATATCAGTGAAAATACATCTACAATGTGATATGTGAAACCGGATGGTGAACTAGACACTTAAGAACAAAGTTAGACCAGTGTAAACACAGGCCTAACGAGTGATTGGATAGAGACAACAGTTTGCGAGGAGGTGTCGATGATGATGACGAGTGAGACAGTGAAAGTAGACGTTGGTATTGAAACAAAGTAACGACGTAGCATCCGTTAACGAGGATGAGTTCGGCACAATGCAAGGGTAGAGGAATGGAGTGGTAAACAAAGTGTCCAGGCCCCCAAGGGAGAGTAGACAAGTGAATAGGACTAAGGAAAAGACGATGAGAGGGAACAGTATATATATGATACTAGGGTGGTTTAGGGTAGGTCGTCTGAGTCCTAAATAGTTGAGGGCCGGTGAGGGAAAGACAAAGATAAGGAAACATGAGGAAACAGCAAGGTAACCATGAGGTGTGACATCATAGATAAGACGAGGATCTGGACTTGGTCTAGACTCGAGTCATGTGTTGTCCCACGGTCACGTGACTTTCTGCTCTTCCTCGTCACGTGATCTTAAAGGGGTCAAGTCATGTGACGAGGTCACGTGACTGCGAAAGTGAAAAGTGTTAAGTACGATGAAGTGAATAAAATGAGAAAAACATAGCGTGAGGTCCAGAACTATAACAATATGAATTCATTGATATGAACTGGATATTGTATATGGACAGATCTCAGTTTCCATATAAGGAAATGTGATGTCATACAATAACCACATTCATAATAATAGAACCCTGTAAATGTTCTAATACATCAAATAGCATGAATGACAAACAATGCAGGATGGATGGTGTGTGGACATGTGGACTCTGACATGTATACCACGAACAAATGGTATATCAAGCTTGTGTCTAATACATTCAACCATCCATGTCCATCTTTTTCACCACAATGTCTAACGTTCAGAAACACATGCAACATATGGCAGCTATGACAAAAATGGTGGAATACAGAGACAGTGAGTACGTGATAGTGTGTTGTGTTACTGACTTACTGTTATCGTAGAAATGAGAGAGGAGGAAGACAATGTGGCTGACAGTATGAGCACAATTGTAGACGCTGAGATGGAGCCTAAAGGGAGTTGGATGGAAACTGTAAGTGCGCCTGCACACGTTGACAGTAACAGGAGATCTGGCGACATGCACGGACGGTCTGTCAGTGACAACGAGGATCCATTACCCCGGAGTTACTGTCTTCCAAATCAAAGGAAGTATCATTGTTACGATTCCTCTATGTTTCCCCTATTTTTCCTTATTTTTCCCTATTTTTCCTGACTCGCGATGGCCACTTTCCTTACTAGCCCCTATCCCTCAAAACACATCTGCCATAGCTCATCTACAAGTCCACGAGGGGCCTGCCCTGAACTAGTCACGTAACTTGCGCACAGACCAACGGATCTTATTTGGAGGCTGTACTGAATCATAGCTGCATGTCACATAGCCTCCTTAATCTCTGCTCATAGCCTTACACAGCCCGCACAGCAAACACAGCTTGTACAGCATTCAGCACTGCCTTATAGCAGAGCCTTGCACCATGGGTCAAGGGTATATCCTTATATAGGTACTGTACAGTTCTAGACACCAAACACGTACACACACAGTAGGATAGTTGACAGTATTCAATCATAACCAGTTCTGAGCATTCTGGGTTCTGCATCGGAACCAACGTTCCAGAACTGGTTCTGAAAATTTCCCGCACTGTTCCGAACTTCTGAACTGGAAGTATCTTCAGAACCACCGGAACCACTTCTGGAATTTTCCCACACTGTTCCGGACTTCTGAACTGGAAGCAACTTCGGAACCACCGGAACCACTTCCAGAATTTTCCCGCGCCTTTCCAAACTCAGAAAGATCGGAACAATTGGAAGTACTTGTATGGTATAACCTTTTGTCGCTTAAACATTTAGTGTTCATTCTTCTATTACAACATATATATCTTGACCCCACTTACAGAAACCTCAGTTGTTTTTGCCCATTTTAGGCAGCGGCTGAGGTGAGTACCTTTTTACTTGACTTATACTCTTAGCTAATGTACCATAGCATAGGGCATTCCTGCCCATTACTTAGGTGAATTCAGTCGTTTTTGCCCACCTTAGGCAGCGGCTGAGCATAGGGCATTCCTGCCCATTACTTAGAATCTGTCAATAGTATATAAGGCTCATTGCCACTCCAGAGAACCTCAGTCTTGTTCTCTTGGAGTTCTTCCAACTTCATACTAGTCCTAAGGCTTATACTTGTCTAGCAAGCACTTGCTCCATCGGTAAGGGGTTGGCCGTTTGACTAGAATAAGCTTTTACTTCTCACGCTGCCGAACAACTCTAGTCACTATCTCAAATGTTCCTCAGCACACCCTCGTCGCCATCTAGCACAACCAGCTCAACAGTAAGAGCTACCTAGTCACCGTCTAAGTCCCCTTCACTCACACTTCAAGGCTCTCAGTGTCTATAATCAAGAAGGAGGAGTCCCCCATCGTCTTGTCTGTTTTTATCAAAGAGGAACCCAAGGAACAGTTGCTGTCGCCTACACTGTGCAGCTCTAGCTTGTCATCCTATCTGTAACGGGACTTGAACTTGAATGAGAACAACCTAGTTTATAGGTTGGACGAGGGAACTTATGCTGAGAATGAGACGTTGGCGAGTATCGATAACGATGACGACGAGGACAGAGAAATTGTTAATTGGGATAGAAACTATGAAACAACGTAGCATCCGATGACGAGGATGAGACGGCTAAGTGCAAGGGTAGTAGGAGTGGTAGACAAAAGTCCAGGCCCCAAGTGGAGAGTAGACAAGTGAATAGGACTGAGGAAAGACGACGAAGAGGTACGGTATATATATGATACTAAGGTGCTTTAGGGTAGGTCGTCTGAGTCCTAAATACTTGAGGGCCGGTGTGAGAATGAAGGAGATAAGGGAATATGAGGAAAGTGCAAGGTAACCGTGAGGCGTGACATCATAGATAAGGCGAGAGTCTGGACTGTGCCCAGACTCGAGTCATGTGTTATCCCACGGTCACGTGTGAGATCACGTGACTGAGAAGAGCAGAATGTCACGTGATCTTTGAAGGGAGTTAAGTCATGTGACAGAGTCACGTGACTGCGAAAGTGAAAACGACTAAGTCCGAAAAAAATGAAAATACGCAGCGTAAGGTCCTGAACTATAACACTATCAGTCTCATTCCACCACTTATCCACCATATCACCGTTTCTTACACCATTCTACTTCCACCATCAGATCATTCTCAACAATCTCCTTTGACAGCTCCGATTCGGAGTACCGTAACCCGACACCGCTTCGCACTCCCACATCACTCCCAGAAGCAGTTAATTGAGAACCAGTTCACCTTCGTCCTCAGCCCTGCGCCGTCCCCTTTACCACCTGGACAGATAGTTTACCCACAGTGGTAAATGACCCAGAACCTCAAAACGGTGCCCATATGTACTTACCATCTCTGGCCATTTTAAGGGGTATAATCCATTTGAGTAAGAGTCACTACAGGGTAAAGGTAAGTATAATACCATAAATTCTATACCTTCTACCATGTAATTTTATAACATTTTTTCTAAATAGGTTCAGGTTCAGGAAGGTTTAGTTAACTTTTTCAGCCTCAAATGGGCATAACACTCACACAGCCACAGCAGATGAGTGAACCTAGACATTTGTAACTATGATCAACAATGGCATACCTGGTGCACCCAATTATAAGCCTTTTTTGCAAATAGGTCAGGGTATAGATAGGGTAAAGCCATGTGTAAATTCAAAAACCAACCAAATCACACAACTATACACATTGGAAAATTGTGTGAACCTTAAATCACCATATATGTTATGTTCCATATAAAAATGTAAATCCTCAAATCACACAAAGTCACAGTTGATGAAGTTACATCATTTACACATCATTCACATTTACATAGCACACACCTTTAAATCACACAAAGTCACAATTGATAAAGTTGTGTGATTTACACATCATTCACATTTATATAGCACACACCTTCAAATCACACAAAGTCACAGTTGATAAAGTTGCATGATTTACACATCATTCACATTTATATAGCACACATCTTCAAATCACACAAAGTCACAATTGATGAAGTTGCATGATTTACACATCATTCATATTTATATCACACAATCCTTAAATCACAATACTTGTTAGTTTACCTGTGGTGTTAGTTAGTTAGGCATCACTAGTGGAGCTTGATTTGAGGTTTTTACCCAAATGCCACATAATGCTAATCCCAGTTTTTGTTTTTTTGTTTTCATAACTTAGACACTTATTCAGATTCATTCAAATATTCAATTTGCTGAACACTTCAGTCCAAACTACATTAGTAGCTTTGGTACCTTCTTGACCATAAGGAAATAGATTTATTATGTTTCTAGAATCTAAAAAATTAAGGGGAAATGGTGCTGGTAGGGGAGTGGGGATGAACCTTTGTGATGCCTATTTCGCCTGTGTCGACTGTGTTGGATGTGTTGTTTGCCATCATTTACCATCATTTGCTGTCATTTGCTGCCACCAACTTGAGGATTGAATTGACAAAGCCATGTGACTTGACTGGCGAAACAAATTGAAGTCCATTTTGGTCGAAATGCAATTTAGTGGACACATAAACTCATGCCTCTTGCACACCACAGCAAATGTGACCAAACAAATGGCTGCACCATACATGGGGGAAAAGTGGGTACTCAAGTTACATAACAAGTCAATAACAAGTCAATTATTGGCTAATATTACCAAAATACTACACAAGGGCTGCTACCTCAATCTAATTGAAGTGTACTCAAGTGATTGCTGTGTTGAGCATTTGTGGGTACATACACTATAAAAGAGATGCAAATAGCCTCATTCTAATGCATTTAGCAGTTCAGCTGCAGTGATTTACAGTTCAGCTTGCCACAAAAATAGTCCTAGATCTAATATTGAGCTTTCAGTAGGTAAACAATCTAAAAAATTAAGGGAGAACAGGTTGGGGAGTAGGGATGGGATATACCTTTGCAACACCTATTTCACCTGCATCAACTGTGTCGTTTGCTATCATTTGCTATCATTAGCTGCCACCAATTTGAGAATTGAATAGAAAAAACCATGTGGCTCACAAAAATTCAGCAAACATCACTCTCTCATGGCACATATCAAACTCAACCAAACAAATTTTCGCGCCATGCACTCAAGTTACATAACAAGTGAATTACTTGACACAACTACCAAAATGACTACATATGGCTGCTACTTCAATTAGACTTGAGTGATTGCAATCATACCCTTCCTTTGTAGCTCTGTGTTAAGCATTTGTGGGTACATAGACTGTAAAAAAAGAGTGAATAACCTCTTTTCTCATTGGCATTTGGTAGTTGGCAGTAAACCTTGCAACAAAAACCTAATATTGACCTTTAAATAGGCAAAACAATTGTGTAATGGTGCAAATACGTACCATAACATATCTAATTTGATTGTAATCAGGACTACACCTCCTATATCACCTCAATGAGCATAGCAAGCTGCTCATCAAACTGAGTGTGAGCAACATCAAATGGGTTTATTATCTAGACCAAATCAGTCATATTGTTGTAAATATGAATAAATATAAAGACCAATCTGAACATCTCTCTGCCAGAGGGAACCATAACTAACCTCTATAAAACCCATTACTACTATAGTGGGGATATCACTAGCCACAATGATCAAAATGGTCTTATTACTAAATTTCCAGAATATTTCTAATCAAAAAGTTTGGAGAAACTGTTGGGAAAAGTGAGCCCATCTGATGTGTTTTTTTAGTTGTTTTGGCTATCAAGCTATTCCTCAGCAAATTCACTAATATCACTATTGTTGACTAGACACACAGCCATAGCTGTCCTATTCCTAATCTAAGTACTATAGCACTAGCTCTCTAATACAAAACTGTTGTCTATTAACTATTGCCTGACATATTCTAAATCTAAGTCCAGTGATGAAATGCTGTTAGTACTATGCTTGACTAACATGTAGTGTAACTAAGATTAGTAAGGTAACATTTCAAAACTAATATTATAGCAAAGGCACAATAGAATGGATAAACTTGCTATCAAAAAGATGGGGCCTAGCCTGGATGAAATTGAGTTTTTCAGTTGTTTTGGATGTCTTGGTTATCCAGCCAACCCTTGCTAATTTTGATTATTCTTGGACTGAGAGTGAATAGGTTTCCAAACTAGAAAATTATGGAAGAAAAAAAAGTATACTATGCCCACAGGGGTTAGAGGTTGTGACCAACTGCAACCTCTAATTCTAATGAGCATATCCTTTTTGCTTCTATGATTTTTTGGTTTGGAATCTATTCTCTGAGTCTACTAAAATTGCATCTATTGCTTTTTACTATGCAATCCATTCCATAGGTTACTATCAATTTTTCTTTTGCTTTTCTTTCATTGCCTTTAGAAGAGCCCAAGCAAGAGTTTTCTACTATATAAAAAAGTAAGGATTATAATGCCTAACTGATGCTAATGTATACTAAAGAAATAAGTTATACTAAAGGCATAACCAATGCTAAGAAATAAATAAAACAGGTAAACTTGCTAGTATATGTAATGGTACATATCTGATTGATAATAATTAGAGCTACACCTTCTACATCACCACAACAAGCACAATAAGCTGTGCACTGGGCTGAGCATGAGCAATGTTAAATAGGTTCACCACCTGGATGTCATCAGCCACAACAACCTATTATCTTGCCACCAAATCTATTGGTATGCTGCGGTCATATTGTTATATATATGACATATGATGTTGATCAAAAATTCAGTACCATCCTTTAGTACCTATGGATCAATACCCAGGTATACCACACTATCAGATTGAACACCATCATGTTCAGAGAATGCACTATTTATGCTCAACATCATCACCACCCCCTGCTCAATATTACCATCCTGCTATATTATTGCCTTATTTTAATCAACCTGCTGTACCTGCCCCACCTCCAATGTGGCCACCTGCTGCTTTACCTATTGCAAATCAGCAATCTATGGGCTATCAAATGTTTGCTGTACCACCTCAACAGCTTGGAAATATTCCTCAAAGGAATAGAGTGGATTATCATGCTAGATTGATGGAAAAGTTTAATGTCACTCATCAAAATTGTCATAACAGAAGATCCAATCATCATTTTTCTACTGCTCAAGCTACAGCCAGTGGTTCTAATTTGGAGAACATAGAGCATAAAAGGCAGTTGGAGTTGCAACAAGAAGTACAACTATAGCAAGAATTAAAATTACAAAGACAATTGGAGTTGCAACAACAAAGACAATTGGAACTACAACAGGAGGTACAATGGCAGCAAGAGTTACAGCAACAACAAAGACAACAATTAGAGTTGCAACAAGAACCACAATGGCAGCAAGCATTGCAACAATAAAGACAATTGGAACAGCAGCAGCTAGCACAACATTGATATCAACTAGAGCAGTGAAGGCTATGGGAGCAAGAGCAGCAGGAGGCAATATATGAGCAGGAGGAAATTCATCAATCTCAGCAACAAAATGCATTAAATCAGATACAACAGCTGTCACAAGCTTTGGCTAATGAAGCTCTTCATGAATATAGTCAATGCTTTATGGAACAATATAAGCAAGATCAACAGCAACAACAATCTCATGCTCTGGGATACTAAAGACTTCAAGAAGAAAATATGGATATGACAATACAATAATGCTCTAGCATTTACCTCAGTGGATACAGATGTTGACAACACTGCTATTCAAAGTTCTGGGCCAGCATCTTTTTGGATTCATGGTGCACTTCACCATCTCATGGGTACTCTTATACCACCTGATGGAATAGAGGCATCTTATGCTCAACTCTATATTTATGATCCAGAAAAAGCAACTAACAGATGTGCCCAATGCAACCCTCAACTTGATGGTGCTATTTTGCTGGATCTTCATACCACTCTTCA